>CAUYLG010001266.1:0-23066 GCA_963573385.1 Cacajao melanocephalus | reverse complement strand
TGTCCTGGCTTACTAGGTTAGGAAAATTTTCCTGGATAATATCCTGAAGAATATTTTCCAACTTGGATTCATTCTCTTCATGACATTCAGGTACACCTATCAGTCATAAATTAGGTCTTTTCACATAGTCCCATATTTCTTGGAGACTTGTGAGAGTTTTATCTATATTATTTCACTTTATTTTCATCATCACCTAATAAGGTAAGAGTTAATGCTTCATTTTATAGGTGAGAAAAATGAGAGCTTAAGGATCAACTATTTTTTCCAAGGTTAAACAGCTAGGAAGTGATGGTTCCTGATACTGATCATAGCTATCTGAGCCCAAAACCTGTCTTCTTGATGAGACTATTATACTTCCTCTTATCAAGTGTTTGACTCCTGGTAAATTTATTAGTTACTGTTTATTTGTGTTGCTATAAAGGAACACCTGAGGCTGGGTAATTTATAAAGAAAAGAGGTTTATTTGGGTCATGTTTCTGCAGACTATACAAGCATAGCACCAGTGTCAGCTCTACTTCTGGGGAGGTCTCAGGAAATTTGCAGTTATGGTGGAAGGCAAAGGGGACACAGCCTGTCTGTCACGTGAAGAGAAGAAAAGCAAGAGAGAGAGAGAAGGAGAGAGGGAGAGAGAAAGAAAGAGAGTGGGAGGGGAACGGGGGAGAGAGAGAGAGAGAGAGTAAGAGAGCGAGAGAGGACAAGGAGGTGCCAGGCTCTTTTAAACAATCAGCTCTCCAGGGAACTAACTGGGCAAGAACTCACTCATCACCAAGGGGATGGTGCTAAACCGTTCATGAGGGTGGGATCCCTCCCCATGATCCAATACCTCCAAAATAGGCCCCATCTCAAACATTGAGGATCACATTTCAACATGAGTTTTGGAGGGCACACACATTCAAACCATTTCAGCTACATCATCAAGTATTAACTGTCTGGACAATACAATACAAATGTCCTTTTAAGTATTTAAAGCCAATTTCAGACTACCTCCATAAAATCTGCTGCATACATATTAGAGGGTGTGTCTGGATTTCTAGGTGTGACATCTTGAAGCTCTTCCCTCTCCTGCTGGAAAAGCAGTCAGAAAGTTCAAGTCCCCCTCTTGACATACCACAGACCTATTTGCCGATTAAGATAGGCTGACCTTTTCAAGCAATGTGCAGCACCCCTTAGCTTCATAAAATGTTCAGTGTAGAAAGAATATGCTCCATATCCACAATAAAATCACCACAAATCAAATAAATGACCAAGTTGCATTCCCCAGTCTAATCTCAATCCTTGGAGTCTGTCTCTTTTTGCATCAAAAATCCAGGCAATGACATGCTAAGATCCCTACCAATTAGATAGTGTTGCCTGATCAGACATATTTTCTCCTAATTAAATGCTAAAAAGGTTGGAACAGTGTATGTTACCACGACTGCATTTATTGTCTTTGTTCAATATAATTTTAATGAACAATACATCAAGTGATGAAATGGCCTGAATTTATCTTGTCTTTAATAGTTGCTACATTTAATTTTATTAAACATTTACTGTGTAGATCTATAGCATCATTTAAAATCATTCATCAAGAGTTTATCAAAAATACTGTACAAAAGTAATATGAAAAACACTGGAAACAAGTATTAAGAGAGTCTTTTTGCTCAAGTTTATAGAGAATAACAAATGATACAGTAAAAAAATAGGATAGATTTTTAAAAAGGAGAATTTTTTTTTAGTTGCACAGTGAAATAATAATGTTTTTCAAGTTATAATACCATGGACTAGTGGGCAGTTGTGGGAGAAGGACAAAACTGCTTCCAAAATTAATATATTGAGTATAAATTTGCTGATAAACTGCTATAACAATAGAAATAACTAATACATTAATATGTGCATTAAATGCTTATTTGCCAATCACTTTCTTTTATTTATTGTGATATATGATTATTATAAACATTTTTCAAGAGAGGAAATTAAGTCTAAGAATTTAATTAATTTCTCTTGAATCATGCAGCCAAATATGTGCTAGGGCCAAATTCTGATTCAGATCTGCCTATCTCCAGGGTTCAGGCTTTTAACCATTAAGCATAGTTTGAAAAAGTAAAGTCTGCATTCCCCAAGTTACGGCAGAACTACAGATACAACCTTTGAACATAGGTACCCCTATTTGGCATCCATTTCAACAGAACCACGTTTTCTTCATCTCCCAAAGCAAACTAGAAAAAATCCTTACTAAGAATTTTCTGCAAGTTAACTATCAAATGGCCTAAAACACTCATAGAGGCATTGATTGGAATCTGTATGAAGTGTGAAGTTCTGAAAGGAGGAAAATGTAAATTCCGTGAGTAATTCATTTCGGTAAAAAGATTACATTTTCAGAAGTATATTTTGTGAAAAGGGAAACTAAGTTGGATATTTTCTTAAACAAAGAGAAAACATTGTTAATTAGTTTCTATTCATGGGAAATCTCTAACGCTAACAACAGATAGAAGGATCTTGGCATTAGGTGGCCAATAAAAATTCTGTGATTAGGAAAGAGTCTACAAGAGGTATGAAGAAATGTTTAAATATATTAGTGTGTTAATTTTTATATCTACTTTGTTTTATTTTTAAAACAAATACAAAATAATGATCTCACATGTAACTTCCCAAATTTTCTATCCTATACATTTCCTTTACAAAAGAAAATAGCATTCTACCTTTATTATTTATTAATTTTGAGGGAAAATATTTTAATATTAACTTTTGGATAAAATGAAAATATGTCACATTAATTGTAGACAACTATTTTAAGATGCATCCAATTCACACTGCACAAAAAAATGATAAATGTTTGAGGTGACAGAGATGCCAATTACCCTAATTTGATCATTACACGATGCATGTATGTATTGAAACATCACATTGTACAGCATAAATATGTATGATCATTATGTATCAATTAAAATAAGTTTTAAAAGTAAAATTATTTTAAAAGTAGTATTTTAGATTTAAGTCTTCATAATGGTCATGTTAATTATATTAAACTGTTTCCATTATTCAGTTAAATTACTTAAAAGACACACTGAGTCTTCAGAAATTTAAAAGTATTCTGATATTGTCATCCTTGTGTGTTAATTAATTCATACTAGTTAAACCTATAGGAGCAACTCATTGATAACACAAGCTGTTCTTTTAAAGCTATGTTATGTTGAGGTGAAATAATAAAATTGTTGTTCCAGTACCCTCATCCAATTATTTTGTACTATAGATATCTATTCTTCATACAGGAAAATTAAAGAAGTAGTTCCATCATTAGTAATACAGGAGTGCTGGGAAGGGAAGAACATGGACGCTTTAAATGATACAGAATGGGGGAGGGAAGAGCTGAGCAGAGAAAGGCGGGTTCCTGGCTAGGGCTCCACCTTTAAGGACCTAGGTGAGGACAGGCATTTCCTGCCCAAATGTTGCATTTCCCAAGACCACCCTGGCCTGTCACGCCCTCATCTTGTGCCTATGAGAAAAAAAAAAAGCCCTGAGACCCTAGCAGGCCGACACAAAAGTGACTGGATGTTGTGAAGAACACATCAGCGGAAGAAGATACAAGAAGCTGGTAGTCAAGAGTCTTCTGGCAGAAGAGCATGCCAACTGGCATGGGCAGGTTGGCAGGCCATCCACCAGTGGGAGGAGGTAGAATTTGGTTGGGGCAGTCAGAGGAGAGCTGGAGCCGCTGACCTGCCCAGCTCCAGAGGAAAACCATCTCCCGCTTGCTCCCACTTTCGCTGAGGCTGAAAGCTATTTCCACTCAATAAAACTTTGTGCTCATTCTCCAAGCCCATGTGTGATCTGATTCTTCTGGTACACCAAGGCAGGAGAACCCAGGATACAGAAATCCCTCTGTCCTTTTGATAAGGAATGGAGTCTAATTGAGCTGGTTAGCACAAGCTACCTATAAATGGCAAATTATGAGAGCACTTGTAAGACACCCATTGGGGGCTTCAGCAGCTGTAAACATTCATCCCTAGACGTCGGGCAGTCCCAACCCCCAGCCTGTCATCTGTGTGCTCCTCTAGAAGGCTGAGCAGCAGGGCACTGAAGTGGCAAGCCACACCCACGTCGCCCGCCCTGCAAGGGGAACAAGGGAACCTTTCCTGTTTCATTAGCAATGTGACTCATTACTAGAAAGCAAAACATACGAACTATAATCTCTATTTCATGATGTATACAAAATATAACTTATTTTGTATTATTTACATGTATGTAAATTTTCCCATTTATGGAGTGTTATTTCAGAATAAAGTTTCTTTAGCTACCATAACTAAAACAAAAAAAAAACATATTTCAGAATACAATTTTTTTAGCCAGTATAACTAAAAAAAAAAAAAAAGGATTAGAAAGCATTCAAATTATCTCATTCCGGCTCCATAGATCACAGTTTTCAAAGAAGACCTATTAATTTGAAATTCCTACTCAAGAATCTGCCAAATTCTACCAGCTTAATGGGCTTACCCTCATCACCTACATATCTTATATCACCAGGTCAAAAAGATAGCATCAATACTTCAACAATGGAAATAGTAGTCACAGATTCATAACTCATCTGCATCACAACATAGACTCATATGAAAGATAATTGTGACTCAAATTTTGTTCTGTGTCCAACAAAACAAAAATATATTTGTTATACAGTAGAACTTGCAGATAAGGTTTAGATATCTAGCAGGCTGTACTGTGTGTTACATAGATCTGTACTGGAAAATTTCATTCTATGTCTCTACAGTTCCAAATACTGGACTCAGTGCTATTTCCTTTAAATTAATCAGGTTAACCAGACCAAAGGATACCAGCAAAAACAAAAGCAAACTGCCTTAGAAATATTTTTTCAGGGATAAAAAAATAAAAAGCCTAGGCACTAGAGAAATTGACACAAAAAACAAATGTGTGATTCCTGAAATAAGACAAAACACAAAGACTTTAACTTGCACTTTATGATAATAAAACACTGAAGCAGAATATATTATTTTTTCCTTCCCATTTGGAATCTTAACTTTGTATTATATTTTTAAAAGTAGTCAATATAGCACAAGATATAATGAAGAAGTTGGTTATCTTTTTCATTCACCACTGTAAATAACAATAAAGTTTGGCAAAATATATGAAAAAAACTGTTTTCAGGCATTAGAAAGCAAGTATCACAGAGCTGACATCCTGGATAGAAGCATATGTACAAGTGAGTTCCACGTGCACCCTGCTTTCAGCCTGGGAGCATTTCTAAATGCAATGCAGGGAAGGAGAAGCTGAAGCAGTAAGCACCATTCCTGATCTTCTGATATTGAAGCAGTTAGAACTTGACAGACTGAACTCCAGAGAAGTGGAAAATGCATGGATGTCCCAGAAATCTGCCTAAGGGTTACTCAGAGGTCCTAGGCTCAATGCCAATTTGCTCATTGTCAGAGAGACTTCATGAGGCCCAACAAAGGTCAACTGTTGTTCAGCTGAGACCTGAATATAGATATCAAGGATCACAAACTGAAGTTCTAATTTAACCAGAAAGGAGGAACCTTGGTGACCACCCCAAACATTCATTCCACTCAGCAGAAGGCAGTAAGAACCATGCTCTAGTAGTATGAACAATGCCTTAAATTTAAGAGTAAAAGTGAAATATGTGCACTCTATAATGCTTAAAACTAAGCTTCATAATAGAATGATTTATTATCCTTTGGGTATATACCCAGTGATGGGATGGGTGGTTCTAGATCTTTAAATAATTGCCACATTGTCTTCCACAATGGTTGAACTAATTTGCACTCCCACCAACAATGCAAAAGCATTCCTATTTCTCCACATCCTCTCCAGTATCTGTTGTTTGCTGACTTTTTAATGATCGCCATTCTAACTGTCAGGATGCAGCACTATTCACAATAGCAAAGACTTGGAGCCAACCCAAATGCCCATCAATGATAGAGGGGATAAAAAAAATGTGGCACATATGCACCATGGAACACTATGCAGCCATTAAAAAGAATGAGTTCATGTCCTTTGCAGAGACATGGATGAAGCTGGAAACCATCATTCTCAGCAAACTAACACAGGAACAGACAGCCAAACACCTCATGTTCTCACTCATAAGTGGGAGTTGAACAATGAGAACACATGGACACAGGGAGGGGAACATCATACACCAAAGCCTGTCAGGGAATAGGCGGCAAGGGGAGAAGTAGATGGAGACTAATGTAGATTACAGGTTGATGGGCATGGCAAACCACAAGGGCACATGTATACATATTAACAAACTTGCACTTTCTGCACTTGTATCCCAGAACTTAAAATATAATAAAAATTTAAAAACTAAGCTTCAACAGGGTCATAGTAATTTGCTAGGAATTTATCTACTTAAATAAAACTCAATACTCTATACAGGGAAATCACATAATGCAGAGTCTCTGCATTGTATCATTCACTGTGTCCAGGATATAATTTTTAAAAATTACTAGTCATGTGAAAAAGTTTAAAAATATGACAAGATTAAAAGGAAAATCTTTTAATAGAAATATATCAAATATTGGAATTATCAAAGAAGGACTTTCAAATAACTATAAATATTAAAGACTAATAGAGGAAAATAAAGACTATATGGGTGAACATGATAGAAACTAAAGAATGGAAATGTAAACTCTAAAGAAAGAACAGAAGAGATACTATAGAATTTTAAAAAGGTAAAATATCTGTTATGGAATATTTACTCGATGAGCCTACCAGCAGACTAACCACAGAAGAAGAAAGGCTCATTGCTTAAATCACAACCTGATAATATTCAATTGTTTATTCATTTATTTATTATATATTTATAATCTAAACCCATGAAATCAGAGTTCTTGTCTGTTTTGCTCACTGCCATATTGTTAGTGGATAGAAGTTTTCTAGCACTTATTGGTGGTTAATGAAATGTTGCTGAATGAAGCGATGAAAGAAGACACTTAAAGATGTAGAGAATAATTTAAAAAGTTGTCCTATGTCCAAGCAACACTCAAGAGAGACTATAAAGTGTAATATGGAAATGATCACCCAACGATGATGGTAAAACTGCATTTTTATTCTGGAATACAACTGAAACTGTAAATTTCAATCTACAAAATAATCTGAGGTCATTAAGAATCAGTTAAAGATATGTCTATTTTATATGGCCAATTAGGCCATATAAATTTTATAGAACATGGTCTTAGTCCATTGTCTGTTGCTAAAACAAAATACAAGAAACTGGGTAAATTTTTTAAAAATGAAATTTATTTCTTATAGTTCTGAAGGCTGGAAAGTCTAAGAGTATGGTACTGGCATCTGGTGAGGGCCTTCCTGCTACTTCATAAAATGACAGAAGGCATTACATGTTGAGAAGGTAAGAGCACATGTGTCAGTTCAAATCTCTCTTTTCTTATAAAGTCACCAGTCCTTTCATGAGTCCTCAGCCCCATGCAATTTGGGAGACAAATTCAAACTATAGCAAATAACCCACCACACACGTGCACATGCACACACACACATACAAACACACACACATGTAATACCCACTTCCATCTGAAGAACTAGTAAAAAATTATTATTTTGGAATAAGCAGAAATACTTTATTCATTTATATTAAATAATAATTATAGCTAGGTAATGTGACATGAACCTAGTGACAACCCTGTCTTGGCTATTTTATTACTTTTCCTATCACGGTTGTGGTAAAAATGTTCTCTGATAAGAGTCATTGGACATTTATTGTATATATAAACATTAAATTATTTCCTCTACAGTACTGTTTTGTTAATAATAAATATGAGAGTCCTACAATATTATTTCCCAAATATATTGTAAATCTCTAGACACTGTATCACCCTGATACATGAAATCTTAGTTTTCCTTCCATAAAATAAATTAAAAATAAATAAAGATCAATCTCCATGTCATTTAATCTAAAATACTTTAAAAGATTTCTTGTTATGGGCTCAATTGTGTCTCCTCCAAAACCCCATATGTTGAAGTCCCAAACCTCAGTAACTCTGAATATAACTGTATTTGGAAATATTATTTTTAAAGAGGTGATTAAAATGAGTCCATGGGAGTGAGGCCCAAATCCAATACAATGGGCGTCCTTATAAGAAGAGGAAGAGACACCAGGTATCTGTACAGAGAAAAGGGCAAGTGAGGGCACAGCAAGAAGGCAGCCGTCTACAGGTGAAGGAGAGAGGCCTCAGGAAAAACCAAACTCACAGACACATTGATTTGGAATTGATCAGAACTTTAAGAAATAATTGTCTGTGTTTAAACCACCCAGATCTCGGTAGCTTGTTATGGCAGCCCTAGCAAATTAACACATTGCTCTTCCCCATCTCTCATCTTACTTAGACTGTACACATTAGCAATTGTAAACTACTAGTAGTTCTTTACGCCTATCATCCTTCTATACCTATGTTTACTGGTTCCTCTCTGGGGTTCCATTTCCCCCTACCTTGTTATAGTCAATGAAATTTTATTCAGAACATCAGTATCACATCCTGCTAAAACTTTCCTAATATAGATCTAGTCAATCTTTGTGTCAATGTCACACTGTTTTAATCAAATGTGTACTGTGAATTAAGACTAAACTAGTATCCAAATATTTGTTGACTCCTCTTGCAGAAAATAAATAGCATACCTGATGCTTTAAAAAATTCAGATAAATGCTGTAGAAAACAAAATTGAGAAACATTTCCAAAGGCAAAGGCAAAGAACATTTTATTACTAATCATGAAAGTTCAACTTGCAATTAATAAGAAAATTGAGTAAAATCAATAATCATGAAATTGGTAATAAAATTTTATTTTATTTTGGAACAAGTAATCTGATAAAGGAAACATGTTTAGTACGTACTGCTGAGATTTTTTAATTCTGAAAAGATTGGGAAAGTTACCCCCACAGATACAAAGCAAACAAACAAAAACAACAAAAACCTCAAAGTTTCTTAAACATTCCACTTCAGAAAACAATAAGGGAATATTGCAAAACTGAAAGAGAAATATAATCATCCAAGAATTTAGACACATCTAGGTTATAATTCTTATATGAAAATGACAGAAAGACCTTCTCTTACATACAAAATCTCAGACATTGTATCATCCATCAGCTTTATTTGGGAAAAATAAGAAAGTATTATTTACATAATGGAAAATTATCACACAAAAGGATCACTAAAATTGAGATGTTGTATTAAAAAGGAGTGGCAGTATTAATATCAGAAAATAGTGTACTTGAATAATACATATAAATATGATTGAAAATAATATACATTTGCATACTGATGTGGTAAGAGACAGCTATAAATGTTTATGTTTCTATACTGAGTTAATATTGTATATTTTACCAAGATAGAATAGATAAACTCCATTGTCTACTTTAATTCATCTTAATTATACATGGACTTAATAGTATCATTGCTTTCTTCTTATTTACTATCTGTTCTGCTAAAATGAATATTTCTGTAACATGAATTTATTCATTCAAAATTAGCAAATAGTGGCAACCAAGTTCAGTATACTGAATGCAACCAGCTGCATATGAATTTTGTACACAGTGTGTTTTACCCTGGCTAAATGGGGACATTTGCTCTGTTTTTAAAGTAAACTGTCCTTTGAGCTATTCTCCACAGACTTCCCAAACATTCCCTTGTCCCAAAACTCAGTAGCTTGAAACCTCTATCATGCTTCCTATTTTTGTTTTGTCTTTATTTTCCCTTAAACATTTTCTTATGAAAAGTTTCAGATACATACAAAAGTATGTAGTGTACTTTAATGAAATCCCACGTACCCATCATGTCACTTCAATGGTTATCAAAGTGTGGCCAATTTTGCTTCATCTATATCTTCACCAATTTCCCTTGACCATCAGTTATCATAAAACCAACCCCAAGCATCATGTAATTACATACATAATTATTTTAATTTTAATCTCTTAAAGGCATGTTTTAAACAAATTTAATATTATCATAATTCCACATAAAAAATGACAATTTCATTGACAAATACCCAACAAATGATCAAATTTCCCCAATTATTTCACAATTATTTTAATTAGCATAATTAATCAAGATCCACACAAGGTTCACACAGTGCATTTGGCTAATATTTCTTGATATTATCCAAGGTATTTAAGTCTATACTTTCCCTTTTCTTTTACTTAATCCTTAGAAATTTTTTGTTAAAGAAACCAGGTCATTTGTTCTATGCGTAACCCTAAATCTGAACTTTGCTGATTGTACTCTCAAGAAGTTAACATGTTCTTTGTCTCCTGTATTTTCTATAAGTTATTAGGTAGACCTAGAGTCTATAACAATCTTAAATAGTGTATGTTTAATGTCTGATTCTTTTTCTCTCTCTCAATGATAGACTTTTAAATTTACTATGACACAGCAGAATAAAAATTACTATGTATTTCTCTTCCTCATGATCTTAAGATGTCATTTCATCTGTTTTAGGGTATTGTTTAGGCTTGTTACTGTTTTTGTTTGTTATTGCCTGTTTACAAGATTGCATAAATTTTCAGAGGTCTAGTTCTAACCCTATTTTTCAGAAGCCCTGCTCTTTTCAATGTCTTTCAGAAATGTACCTAACATGTTTGAGAAGCATTATATTTAATTTTTAATGAGAGGATCAGAAAAATAACTATTGGGTACTAAGCTTAGTACCCAGGTGATAAAATAATCTGTACACCAAACCCCCATGACACGAGTTTATCTATACAACAAACTTACACATGTCCCCTGAACCTAAAATAAAAGTTAAAACAATCTAAGCAATGAACATTGCTCTAGCAATTGGGGAACTTAAAGCATGTATGTTTATTTTAAATTATATTTTTCTATCGTGTCTCATGCTATTTGTTTTTAAGCTTTTATTGCTGTACATTTGACATATGCATTTTTGCTATCTATATATTTATAATTTATCTCATCTGTATTTTTATTTGGAAGACAATCTCCCAGTAGTTTTATCAGTTTTTATGAATATTTTATATTTTAGTTATCAATATCAAGAATGGAATTATATTTATCTATTATACTTGTGTTACACTGGGAACTTATGATGCACTTACCCTGTGAATACACAGTGTCTTCACTGTGTATGGTGAGACAGCTATAACTGTCTACGTTTCTATGTCTTCACTGTATATGCACAGGGTAAGTGCATCATAGGTTCCCAATGTAACACAGTGTTTTCCTTCAGTTTAATCTTTTTTCTTGCTAATAGAACTTAAGATTTTTAAAATAGTATTGAAGTGATTTTATTTTTTAAATTTTAATTGTATTTTGTATTTGCAAGGCATCTTATAAGAAGATTAACAGTATATGTTAAAATATACACCAAGAATGACTATTCAATAATTCACATATACTGTATATGCCACATATATTTAGTTTAATAATAAGCAATGTTTTTATTCCAAATATATGCCATCATTTCTTAATTTATTTCATTTGGTATTTAAATTTAAGCAATACTTTCAAGAATGAAACATTTTAAACCCAAATATACTCTCCTCCCCATGGGACACTCTTCAATATATGTCAAACCGTCATGCAACTAGAGTACATGAAATGATATGTTCATCTCTGGTGCTAATAATAAAAACAATTTTAGAAGTTAAATTTTCACAAAATAGAACAAACTGGACAAAATCAAAGCAAATGATAAATAAACATATTTTTTAAATGACCAGCATTACTACTAAACAAATGAAAATAATAATTTTTGCTTCTTACATTGCAAAAATACTTTTAAATGTTAATATTCAATGATGGCATGTATATAATGATATGGACTTTCTTTCATACTATTAGTGGGCATCTGTTACATACTTTCTGGAGTGTGATTCAGCATTATATTTCCAAGATACTTAAATATATTTAATCTTTTGATTTAGTAATCCGCTTTCAGAATTACCATGAGAAATCCGTATTAGATTACTGGAATTAGTTGGATGTTCATCAAATGTTTTTTATAATACCAAAGATTAGAAACTGTACAAAGGCTTAACAATGGGAAGAGGCTAAATAAATCATAACACATATATAAAATCAAATATTCACATGATAAAATGAGACTTTGAAGAATATTTTATGATGGGTCAGAATAAACTATATAATACTAAGTGAAAATACTGGGGAAAAGTTTGATATATGATTTAATCTTATGATGAAAAAACATATAAGGATAATCAAGTTTGTTAGATTTAAAGCCCAGGTTCAGAGATGTCAAGCATTTTTCAAGATACGGTTGAATTCATTTCCATTCTATCCTTTTAAATAAAAGTTAAAGAGGCATCATATCTTCCACTAATTGCTTTTCAAATTACCTTTGAGATATATTTCTGTTTATACATGTTATTGCAAAATCTCTATGCTTTGTTTCCCCGGTTCCTTCAGAGGGAATGATTACTCTTTAATATTTAAGACATTTTCATATTTCCAAAATGTCTTCAGTGGTTAGTGGTTTGATCCTTCCTTCCCTCCCTTCTTCCTTCCTTCCCTCCTTCCTTCCTTCCTTCCTTCCTTCCTTCCTTCCTTCCTTCCTTCCTTCCTTTCTTCTTTCTTTCTTTTTCTTTCTCTCTCTCTTTCTTTTCAGAGCCAGGATCCAAAAGATTATAATTCTGTCAACTGTTAATGATACAGCTTTGGTTTTGATTCTGATCTATTTGTCTTATGAAATTCTGCTTCTTCTTCTTCCCGTTTATCATGACTCTGGGCATCCCTTGATTTAATCTCTATTTTCCTGTAACTTCAGAAGCCATAATACTTCTTTGGTCCCTTGGTGTTTTATTATTAATATCTTTAAATACTTATCTCCCACCTCTCTCTAATATTGCCTCACAATTTTTCATTCTTCTTCCAAAAGCTTCAGATAGAGCTGTGGAAAAGTCTCATTGGCCTGGAACTGGGATTGGAAAATACCAGCAGAAAATATAACGATGGGAAAAAATCAACTAAGTCCATTAATACAGTCAGGAAAAGATAAACAGAAGGTAGCAAATTTTTTCACTTCCAACACTAATCTGCTTTATTGATGTACTTTCCTAAAATATTATACTTTTTAATTATTTTACTAATTTGCATATATTTATTAAATCTCCATCACCCAGTCCTCTTAATTTAGTCTACAAAAGTCATTAACAACCTAGCCCTAAGCATTCATCATGGAGTCAGCCCTTCTCATTCCCTCTCCCCTCCTAACACCATCAGCCCAACTCCCAGATGTTCACCACTTCCTGCACACCAGACAATGTTTCTCAATTTTATGTTGCCCTTCCCAGCAAATTTCTGAAACTCCCATGACCCCCATGATTTGGAACCTGTTGGCCTTCTTAGCTGCAATATCACCATTTGCTCTTTAATTAACATCAGGGGAAGGTCAACTAATTCTCCAGGTTCCAATTAATGTTATTTCGTTAGCAGACTCTCCACAATCTACAGTGGGCAAAGAAACGAAGTCCTCAGTGTTCCCATGGCATCTTGCTTATATATAATACTGTATTGAAAATATTTGTTTATCTTTTCCTGACTGCATAAATTGACTTACTTGATTTTTTTCCATTGTTCTATTTTCTGCTGGTATTTTCCAATCCCAGTTCCAAGCCAATGTGACTATTTTGCCTGAACTATTTGTACCACAAAATGTCCTGCTAAGTCACTCTGCCTCCTCTATTCACTGGTTCATTCCTGTTGAGTATAAATTGACTCTTTAACCTTCCCCTCTAGGTGGTATTACTAAAATAAATCCTTCCAGCAGTCCCTTTTCTTTGTTTTTAAATACTTTCTTCATAATAAATGCGTTTTCCTGCTGACTAAATTGCACTGAACTTCTTTACACAAGATTTTTCTAATTAAGCTCAGCAAGGAAAAAATGAAGTAAATATCAGTGTAAAACAAAATGAACCTATGAATCTGTGGTTACTCATTTTCTTTTAAATAAATATGTGATTTTCTGTCCACATTAGAATTGTAAAATATTTTCTACAAAATGCACCTTTCCTTCTACCAAAATGGATGGATGATAGCATGTCAAGAAGTCTTTATATGTAAGCAACAGAAAAATGGCAATACCTTTATGTAGAGCTACAATGAAACTATTAATTACTTAGACTTCTATGAATTACTTATATATGGTTTTCAGTGCTTTAACTTTAAGCTATTATTTTTCCATTTTACTCTTCTATTTTTACAATAGGATTTAATGTAATACATTGTGTTTTCCCATTGTAAAGTTCTATAAAAGTTACAGAAGAAATTATTAGACTTTGGTAAACAACCAATTAACTCTCTTACCAGTATTCCCTTGTATATGACCTTTCATGGCCTTTGCTGCATTTGCTTATTTTTATAATGCAAACATCTAGGTATATCTCAAATTTAATCATCCAGCTAGAGGTTTAACTTCATATGATTTTAGGGAGATAAAATGCTTAGTTACATATGTAAGTAGATTTTTATGCTTAATAGCCGATACTACTAGGTTAATGAAAATGATCTAAAATTTACATTAGCCTAAATTGTTTATTTCTTAGTGACTGAGAGCTCTTATGTCAAAAGATCCATGTGAGAAGAATTTATATTTAATTGATCCAATCTTTTGTGTTTCAGTGGTAAAATATCTATTCAGATGCATTCACATTCTGGTCAGCTTTTTATTTGGTTTTTGGCTTGTAGATTAGATGTCTACAAAGATAACATGTTAACACCTAAGATGTTTTGCTTGTCTGTCATTTGGACAAGCTGAAACTATGTTTCCCAGAATCCCTGTTCATGTATAGTCTGTACTGGATTTGGCCAAAATTTAAAAATTATTTGAGATTTGGAAGGCAAGATTGACAACTCTGGAACTCATCTGAGATCAGGAAAAAAGATAGAAAAAGCATTCCAAGTTGTCCCTGTTTTCCTCACTCTATGTCCACCTCTTCTCCCAGGAACTGCTGAGTAGGGCCTGTTAATTCACAGTAGCCCTGGCTCTTTTCCAGATCTCCATCAAGTTTCCTTTATGTTTCAACTCTGACTACAGAAAAGCTGGTTAGTGACTTTTCTCTGAATCTCTAAATTCCCTGAAAAGTCTTAAGAAAAACAAACAACAACAACAACAAAAAAACCACAAATAACCCTTCTAGCTTCTCCCACAGCTGTGTAAAGTAGCACACTCATAAAGAATCTTTATGAATTCTCATAAAGATTTCTTTATGAGAATCCCTTGTTCTATACAATACTCATAGAGATTCTACTTCTCTGACAGAGACTTACTGATACCAGTATCAGTATCAGAAGTCAGTCCAGGGAACAGAACCTTAAGGATGAGAATGTGTAATTAATTCTCTGATTTAGTTACATTTAAAAGATTAATGGCCCTGTTATCATGGGTTAACCAGATACTTACAGTCCACAATATACAGTAGCAAAAAGAGTAATTTACATTATCACCTGCAATCAAATGTTTACCAAAGGCAAGCCCTTGAGTGAACAAGAATTTGCTACCAGCAAGTATTTTAGTGGAAACCAGGGAGAATAACTCATATATGGAGTGGATTGCTTGATTCTACTGCATGGAGGACATGGAGAAGAGAAATCATAAGCACAGACATTTAAATTCTAAGCTCAAGTTTTAAGTAGGGGACCAGAAAACGTTTATGAATACATTAAAATAAATCCTTATATCCAGGAGCTTCAGAATCAAGATTTCTGAAGATTAAAGCCTAAATCTTATGTACAGATACCTGGATTACTATGCAAACTAAATTCCCATCTTCACAAGTCTTTCTTATGTTAAAGTTAGGCCATAAATTGAAAAGGTGTGAGTCCTGAAAATTGAGATGAAGATTTCTGAGCAGATCGTGATGAAGTTGAAGACTTTGAACCCCTAAATTCTACTGAGCCTCATTGGCCTGTGGGAGAAGCCCTTATTCCCCTCTCTGAGGAGGTTAGCCTGCCCTTACCTGAAAACCCTCACTTGCCTCTTATGATGTAGGTATTTGCAGAGCATTACTAATCCTCCTGAGGTCCCATTCTTACCACTTCTCATTGCTTCTAGACTTGTAACCAGAATGAGTCCCTGCAGGCTTAGGAAATCTGGCAAAGTAAGATCATGACAGGTTATCGTACACATCAAAAGAATTGCATAATTTTGCCAATTTATAACACAAACCTGGAGAAAATATATGGGAACGTAGCCTAACAAGTAGGGTCTTAGTGGAAGAAATATGTTGAATCAGGTCAAATATATTAATATGGGTACACTAAGAAGAGACCCTGTATTCAATGTGCTTGCATGAGTGTCTGGGCATGGCTCTACCACTGGCCTAATTGGTTTATTGAGGCATAAATCCAAAGGTGGCCTACAGAAAATGCACTTGAGATTCCGGAACTTCCTTGGTATACTCTAGAGGACAATAATCAAAGGCTTAGGAAGATTGAAATGCTGGGGTAGATTTTTATGTAAATCTGCTTTCTCACACACTAACTAGAAGAGTCCCAAAGCGCTTCCTTCAAGTCTTTGAGAAACACATTGGTGAAAGGTGTCCCAGAAACTGAAGAGCTCCATGTTGGTTCTTCTCTGCAGTCCAGGAACGACAGTGGAAGCTTTCACTGTCTAAGCGGGCTCTCTGAATCCAATGAGAATGATGAGATTTAGGAGTGGCAGGGGCCAGGTGGCAGCACTTAACTGCCAAGACTAGGAACCACAATGGTTGGTAGACTCAAAGCAGTAATAGGAATGGCTTGACCAACAGAGAACTTTGATGTTCTATAATTAATCATATGTCTGTAGGACTGAAATTGATAGGCAGCCCACTAAAGTCTTACTTGATTTGTATAAGTGGAATGGTTTCAGACGCAGTGAATATAAGGCTAACCTGAATCAGCATAATAGACGTTGTGGCACATCATTTATTTTCCAGAATTGTGCCACTTCATGGAATTAGAGTTCACTGAAGGAAGGCAAGCTCATTTCACACCTCATAAAGAGCAGACTTGGGCTCATGGCTTTCATCATGTTCACCATCTTTATAAAGTGACTAACCATTTAGAATAATGGAATGGCATTTTGAAGAGTGAATTATGGCACAAACTATGATAACACCTGTGTGTACGCTCACATGGCTTACACAGGACATGCTCTTATGCAGTGATCAATACACAGTGCTGTTTCTTCCATAGTCAGGATTCTGGAAGTCCTAACCACCCCAATAAGTAAGGGGAAAGCAAATAAAAGTGATACTTATCAGAAATGAATAAATAAATCCTGTTAGTATTTGCAGATGACTTGATGGTCTATGTAGAAAACTCCAAGGGCTTCAAAAAAATCCAGTTTACTGCTGGACTACCAAACACTCTTGTGATTTTCATTGAAACCAGTTAGAAGGTTGGCAAAATAATCTATTACAAATATTTCTGCAAATCTAAAGTTCCCTGCAATGTCCTGTATCTGGTAACCTCATCCTACTGTACAAGGAACTACTGTCTCCTGGGTGATGAATTGCAAGTGTAAGTTAGATGGGTCAATGTCATTCAGACAACATAAAACTGCTTAGTATTCAAGTGATTTTTGGCCACGGTGTATAATGAAGAGAAAGCTGACAAAAACCAATTAAGAGGCAGTGATGCCTAGAGTTGATAGAATCAGCTTTGTATCATATTAGCCAGTTTGAGTTTCTACAATTACTATCTCTGCAATTTTGGATAAGATTTTAGAGCTAAGTGTCTATTTCATTATATAGCTAAATGTCTATTTCATTATAAAGAAAATGAGCATAATTTCAGGGTTGAGGTAATTATTATGTGAAATATGTAAAGAGCTTAATTCAATGTCTATCACAGATTAAGCCAAAATCCTTAGTGGCTCATATAATCACCATTATGTTTGTTATATTTTTATTATGAACTAGAAACTCATAGTTAGTAACTGTACAGTCTATCAGTATATGCACTTTGTGAAGTAAAATAATTTCTGGCTGATTTTATTTCATGCCTTTGAATTTTTTTCTGTCATATTTCATACATTCTTGATGCATGTTATCAGAACATATGTTATCTTGCTTTAAGTATATAAGCTGTTTTAAATTATTTTTTAACAACATGGAGTTTATGTAATAGCATAGATTAATAAATAGATACAAATATAAATAATATTGGGTTAAAATGTAATGATATGTCACAGGATCTTAAAAATTTTGACTTTATATAATAAAAAAGAATTAGAAGATATAATCATAAGGAATTACACAAGTCAACTAGAATTTCAAATTTATAAGCCTCTCCTTTTCTTATTGAATCTAAGTAAGAAACCTAATAAAACCCAAACAGGCCAAAATATTAAAAGTAAACATTTTAAAAAAGAGGGACTTGGGTAATTGTTTCATGGATTTATTCAGTTTCCAACCACTCTAAGGGCCACAGGTCCCTAAATGTGCATATTTCCCATTAGCTTGTTACCTAATTTTATTCCGTTTGTACACCCTTGATCCAAAAACAAAATTAATTCTATACTGTTCTTTACTTTTCTAGATTAGATATAGCCCATTTTAAAAAATGTCCTAGAAATAAAGTCACTGAGGAAGGGTCTTGATGAAACTCACCTCATTATCCATGGACACTGAAGTGGATTTCGTTAAATCATCCAGCCTAATTACATGTGAAGAAAAATACTTAGGGAAAAAAAAACTAACTTCCACTTACACATTGGAAATATTCATCTTCATTAGCAAAGCATTTTCCTTTATAACCAAGACTTAATTTTCAAATAGAGTAGAAAATTCTTATAGAAGGTATTACAATAACAATGTCGCATTTACTATTCTGGCTCATATATTTCTACTAGTCCATTTGGGATGCTATAACAAAATACCAAACTGGGCATCCTTTAAACAACAGAAATTTATATATTACAATTCTGGAGACTGGAAAGTCCAAGATGAAGGCACTGGCAGATTCAGTGTCTGGTAAGGGCCCCTAACTCACACATGGTGTCTTGTTGCTGTGTCCTTATATGGTGGAAGAGAAGAGCTAGCTCTACAGGACCCCTTTTTTAAAGGTGCTCATCCCAGGATTTCAACACGAATTTGGGTGAGGACTCAAACATTAACAGCAACACTTGTGAGTGGTAATTTATTAATGCAGGAATATGGATAAACACTGCCATATGATGATAAACCCCCAAACCAAAAACAGGAGGTGGGGCATAAAGGGTTAACAAATAACATATCAATGTTGTCTTACTTGCAATTCAGATCTCTTAATAATTTCAGACATTTCTGTTGAAACATCACCATGCAGAATTGGAACTTTCCTATATTATATATAATATGAAGACAGTATTCTGGATTGCAAAAAACAAAGATGTAAAGTTGAATAGTTGATGTGACATTTAGTTATATCAATAATCATGATTAACACTGCTTAAAGATGTGATATTGGATATCTGAATACATATTTTTACCTTTTAAAATATTTACTTTGAGAACATACACACATTTAAATTATTTCCTTTAAAATGTCTGTTTTAATACATGTTATAATTGTGTAGAAAAAGTCTTATGATAGAAGAGGTAAAAGTACATTTCTTATTTTTGAATATACTTTGTGTTTTTGGTCTGAAAACCTCTGCAGACTGCAGTGCATGCAAATGAGACCATTAAGGACCATAGTTTTACTCTCATGGAATGCTAGAATGTATTAAAACTGACATTAAAAATCTAACATCTAAAACATATTTGATTTCCTATTTATATTATCTATTACTGTTCTTTCCAATATAGGTGTGAGTTATTAGATTTTCCAATTAATATCCTACTTATGAAGGGAGCACTTTTATTCTGAAAGCAGAAAAATGGCACAAGTGATAAACCAAAGAAGGTATGATTTACAAGCAGAATTTTATTGCTATCCATTTCAATGTCTTGAAATATAATTGCTCTAGTGTTTTCTTATTAAAGGGTTATATTATGGAAGGTTTACTAGAAAATCTCATTTTAGATGAGATTCACATTCCTAATGTTATTCTTACTAAATCAATTCATAAATAGTCACTATGTTTTGAAAAGTAAATCATATATTTAGGTAGATAGCATGTATAAACAAGTGAAAAAACTATATGTTCTAAATGGAATATGCTTTGGTTTTAACTATTAAATTGTTCACATCTGTATACTACCTAATCACGAGGTTACACAAAATTAAACAGAGCAGTCATCTATTTATATACATAAGCTTATGATACCAAGACAACTATGTTTCTCACAAATACTGGGAATTCAACAATTCCACTTTGAAAGATTTATTTATTTATTTGCATCTTGAAAGAAATTTTGTCATTAAGAATACTGCATAAAAATATACAAAGAAGACAGATCCAAGATGGCCAATTAGGAGCAGCTCAGGATTGCAGCTCCCAGTGAAAGCATGGAGGGTGAGTGGACGTCGCATTTCCAGACGGATTTTCATTGCCCACAGACTAGGAGATTCCCAGGCGGAGGAGCCCCATGGGTCACCAGCGCAGCTGTTTCGGCCTGAGCAGCTGTTTTGGCCAGCGCCCTGGCACCGCGGTTCTCCACAGGCATCATTTTAGCTGGTGATTGGAGCTATGGGAAGACAGAGTCTCCCATTCAACTGATAGACAAGGGGACTGAAACAGGGAGACAGGCCAGGAGAGTCCCAGGCAAAAAAGCACCACGAATCTCAGCGCGGCTGTTTCAGCTGGCACAGGTGCAGTGGGTCACCGCATGGGAAATCGCACAGATCCCAGCGCCTTTTCAACAGGCGACTGGAACACCTGAGAGACAGTCAACCGTTTGCTCTGAGGCAGGGAGCCAGGTGATCAGGCTTGTCTGGTCCCACCCCCACAAAAAAACAGCAATCTGAAATGCTCTGGATTGAGAGTTTCACAGCAAGCACAGCTGAACCCGGGACGGTCCAGCTCTGTGGGGGAGAGGCGTCTGCCATTACTGAGGCAATCCACCTCTATGGAGGTAGTCTGCCATTGCTGAGGCAGCCTGCCATTGCCTAGGCAGCCCACCATTACAGAGAGAGTCTGCCATTATAGAGGCAGGCCACCATTGCTGAAGCAGTTCTAACTATATCAGTATAAACAGGACTGCAGGGAAGTTCGCATGGCAGCTAGGTGGAGCCCACAGCTGCTCAGCAAAGGCTCTGTAGGCAAACAGGGACTAGGCTGCCTCCAAGCAGGGCAGGGCAGCCATGAAAAAAGGCAGCAGGACAACAGAAACTCATAAACAAAGTCCTAAATCCCCAGGACAGAGCACCTGGGAAAAAAAAAGCCGGGGGGGGGGGGGGCCGGTGGTTATGAGTTCTGCTGCAGCAGTATTAAACATACCTGCCCAGCAGCTCTGAATGAACAATGGAGCTCACAGCTCAGCACGTGAGCTCCTATAAAGCACGAACTGTCCCCTCAAGCAGCTCCCTGATCCCCATATATCCAAAGAGTCACCTCATAAAGGAGAGCTCAGACTGACATCTGGCAGGTATCCTTCTGGGACAAAGATAGTAGAAGAAGAAACTGGCAGCAACCCTTACTGTTCTGCAGCAGCTGCAGGTGATCCCCAGGCAAGCAGGACCTGGAGAGGACCTCAGTAGTCCTACAGCAGAGGGGCCTGAATGTTAGAAGGAAAACAAAGAAACAGTAAGAAATAACTTCATCATCAACAAACTGATGTCCATTGAGAGAACCAATCTGAAAGTCAACAACTACAAAGATGACAGGTGGATAAATCTGCAAAGATGGGAAGAAACCAAAGCAAAAACGATAAAAACAACCAAAACCAGAATGCCTCTCCTCCTACAAGGGATCACTACTCCTCATCAGCAAGGGAACAAGGCTGGAAGGAGAATGAATGTGATGAATTGACAGAATCAGGCTTCAGAAGGTGGGTAATAGGAAACTTCTCTGAGCTAAAAGAACATGTTCTAACCCAATGCAAAGAAACTAAGAAGCTTGAAAAAAGACTTGACGATTGCTAACGAGAATAAACAACTTAGAGAGGAATATAAGTGAATTGATGGAGCTGAAAAACACAACACGAGAACTTCGCGAAGCATGCACAAGTTTCAACAGCTGAATTGACTATGCAGAAGAAAGGATAACAGAGGTCGAAGATCAACTCAATGAAATACAACAAGAAGGCAAGATTAAAGAAAAAAGGGTAGCAAGGAATGAACAAAGTCTTCAAGAAATAGGGGACTATGTGAAAAAAACCTAATCTACGTTTGATAGGTATAGCTGAATGTGACAGACAGAATGGATCCAAGCTGGAAAATACTCTTCAGGATATTATCCAGGAAAACTTCCCCAACCTAGGAAGGCAGGCCAATATTCAAGCCCAGGAAATACAGAGAACAACAAAAAGATATACCTCAAGAAGAGGAACCCCAAGGCACATAATCGTCAGATTCACCAGGGTTGAAATCAAGGAGAAAATACTAAGGGCAGCCAGAGAGAAAGATCGGGTTACCCACAAAGGGAAGCCCATCAGACTCACAGCAGATCTCTCGGCAGAAACCCTACAAGCCAGAAGAGAGTAGGGGCCAATATTCAACATCCTTAAAAGAACTTTCAACCCAGAATTTCATATCTAGCCAAACTAAGCTTCATACATGAAGGAAAATAAAATCCTTTATGAATAAGCAAGTACTCAGAGATTTCATCACCACCAGGCCTGCTCTACAAGAGCTCCTGAAAGAGGCACTAAACATAGAGAGAAACAACCAGTACCAACCACTCCAAAAACATACCAAATGGTAAAGAGCATCAACACAATGAAGAAACTGCATCAACTAATGGGCAAAACAGCCAGCTAGCATCAAAATGGCATAATCAAATTCACACATAACAATATTAATCCTAAATGTAAATGGGATAAATGCCCCAATCAAAAGACACAGACTGGCAAATTGGATAAAAAGCCAAAACCCATCTGTGTGCTGTATCCAGGAAATGCATCTCACATGCAAGGATACACATAGGCTCAAAATAAAGGGATAGAGGAAGATTTACCAAGCAAATGGAGAGCAAAAAAAAGCAGGAGTTGCAATTCTCAACTCTGATAAAATA
>CAUYLG010001264.1:0-15480 GCA_963573385.1 Cacajao melanocephalus | reverse complement strand
TAACAAACAGTATTCTGCAGAAATCATGCATCAACACTCCCCCCTTTCCCTCAGCTCAACAGCCTCCAGGGAGAGGTGAAATGTGTATGGGCTCAAGCTCAAAATGGCCACGGTACAGCTAAGCACCGTGAACGGGAGCGATCCTCACATCCTGGGGCACAAATTGCTCTACAAAGTAATCTAATCAAAGTCTGACTCTTTTGAAAAAAAAATTCTGAGGTCAGGTTTGACATTTTTTTCTGACCTCAGGTGGGCTCCTCCCTGGTGTTTTATTCCTCCTCTGTAATCACCAGCCTACAGTTTAGCCTCTATCTGGAATCTCTTTCTATTATATTATCCCAAAAATTTCACTATTTTTGAGCATACATTAAGGTTGAACTTCCTCAAGGTTGGAAATAAAGTCAGTTCTTTGGGGAAAAGATTAAGAACTGTCTATTTTACGGCTTACTTTTTCCTCCAGACAAGATCTCTAAACTAGGGCTGAGGACAAAGACAATGGCAAGCTTCTCTACAAGGGAGGGATATTCTTGGTTTAGTGAAAGGTGGGCAAGAGAACGAGGCCTTCTTGTCTTCTTTCTCCCTGTATGGAGCTACTGCCTCAAACTGGAGCTAGGGATATTAGGACCCTAGTATTCTCAGTGCTATTAATGTCATTAAAGTAAGGAAAGTTTCCTAAAAAGTGCTCAGTATTCTAAGTAATTGGCATGCTACACCAAAACAAGTTTATGATGCTCATGACCTATCATGACCTTCTTATGAAAGCGTCTTATAATGAAGCAGGAACAGCCATGAGAAATAGACCTCTTGAACACTGAACTGGGAAGGAAAAGGTGATTTATTCAGCCAGTAGCAAGGCGGCATAGTTGCCTAACAGCCAAGCTCCAGCTCACAGAGAAAGTCCCTGCCCTTTTAAAGGCTTACAACTCTAGAAATTACTTGTGAAAGGGTCTTGGGCTTATAACTCTAGAATATACATGTGAAAGGGTCTTGGGCTTACAGCTCTAGAATTTACATGTGAAAGGGTCTTAGGCTTACAACTCTAGCATTTACATGTGAAAGGGTCTTGGGTTTAGGAGTAGATCTGGGGTATAGTGACCTAGGTGGAGGTTTGAGCTTGTTTAAGTAAAAACAATGCCTTCTGGAAAGGTTCCTCCACACCATGCCTGTGATCTACAGGAGGGCGATTAAGGTGGTGCCCAGACTGTCAACTTTTACTTCTCCTGTTGAAGTGCAATGTGGAAGTCAAGGAGGGGGGATTAAGGGTCTCCTCCCTTAATAATGCTCATGATCCATGAAAAAAAATCAGAACAACATTTGACATTCTGTATTCTTTATTACAGAAAGACGTGGAGGTTAGAGGCATTGACCACCCCTTCTAGCCATGCAGTTGAAAATTTGCATATAAATATTGAGTCACCAAAAGCAACTACTAATTGCCTACTGTTGTTCAAAAGCTTTACTGATAAAATAAAATTGATTAACACATATTTTGCATGTTATCTGTATTATATATTGTATTCCTATAATACAGTAAGCTAGATTTTTTAAATGTTAAGAAAATCGTAATATATTTAAGTGGAGGTGAATCATTATAAAGGTCGTCATCCTCATCATCTTCACATTGAGTAGGCTGAGAAGGCAGAAGAAGAGTTTATCTTGCTGTCACTGGGATGGCAGAGGCAGAAAAAATCTGCATATAAATGGACACACAACCTCAACTTCCTCATCTATAAAGTAGACTGAATCAGGGTCTCCCACACCTGGCTTTGAACCCTCTTGGAGGTTCAATTAAAAATATAACATATTAGGTGGAACAGCTGGCATCAACAGACCAAGATGAATGGTGCACTTATAACAGACTTTCAGAGGACACTGAGAGCAGATGGAGGGAAGACACAGAAGCTAGGTTGAAGAGGGAGAAAGGTGAGAACCCTGCACAGGGCTATCACACATCCGGGCTCATTCCTTGCTTCCAGTGACTCCTGGTGAACGTCAGTTGAACTGGCCAGAAGCAACTGGCTCCCACTAGCCTCTGGAATCCAGGCTGGAGGAGACCCCTCAACCATCACAGACACTCAAGTTGGCAGGGAGAGCTCCTTAGAGAAGTGGTGGTGGTAGCACACCAGTTGAAGTAAAGAGAAAAGTGTTTGGTGTGGGAGTCTCTACAACAGAGCATGACCTGGGAAGCTTATCTCCCTAGGCTAAACTTGCTCCCATAGGAGACTTTAGCCATAGGGGAACTGTCAGACCTAAACTCTGCAGGGCAGTCTTGCCTGTCAGAGAGGGCTGGTCTGATCTGAGTACCCCTTGGTCTGCTGGCCTCTCCTGGGGCCCTAACCTGGTTGTGCTTGCTTGCAGGATAGTCTCAGATGCCCTGGGAGACCGCATCATAACTCCTTCACTGGCAGACCGTGCCTGACGAACATAGAGCTCCAGCAGGGCAGCCCCCATGGCCATACATTAGCCCATCCACTTCCTCCCCACACTGTAGCTTCACCCAGGCCTAAAACAACCTCCCACATTTTTTCACCAGCACCTAGATGTGTGGACAGGTTTTGCCTTCCTAGCCCCACCAGCACACATATGTGTTTGCAGTCTGTCCTGTCACTGCTGGAGAGGTTGTGGAGAAAAAGGAGTGCTTATATACTGTTGGTGGGATTGTAAATTAGTTCAACCATTATGGAAAACAGTGTGACAATTCCTCAAAGACCTAAAGACAGAACTAACATTCGACCCAGCAATTCCATTCCTGGGTAGATACCTAAAGAAATATAAATCATTCTATCATAAAGACACATGCATGCATATGTTTACTGCAGCACCATTCACAATAGCAAAGACATGGGATCAATCTAAATGTCCATCAATGGTAAGCTGGATAAAGAAAATGTGGTAAATATACACCATAGAATAATATGCAGCCATAAAGAATAACACGATCATGTCCTTTGTAGGAACATGGATTGAGCTGGAGGCCAACATCTGAGCAAACTAACTCAGGAACAGAAAACCAAATATTGCATGTTCTCACTTATAAGCGGGAGATAAATGATGAGAACACGTGGATACAGATAGAGGAACAACACACACTGGGGTCTATTGGAGGGTGGAGAGTGGGAAGAGAGGGAGGATCAGGAAAAATGACTAATGGATACTAATCTTAATACCTGAGTGATGAAATAATTTGTACAACAAACCCCTATGACATGAGTTTACTTATGTAACAAACTGCACTTAAAACGAAAGTTAAATAAATAAATACACATACAGAATTGACACCCATGTTGTCAAGGGTCAATTGTACGTGTATATGTACAAATGTAAATGTATATGTATTTTTATTCAGCATATATATTTTAGTATAGCACTTTCCAACTCATTTTGTAAACAAATGATGCTATTAAACATGATAAAAGTAGGGCCAGGTGCAGTGATTCACGCCTGTAATCTCAGCACTTTGGGAGGCCAAGGAGGGCAGATCACAAGGTCAGAAGTTTGAGAGCAGCCTGGTCAACATGGTGAAATCCTATCTCTACTAAAAACACAAAAATTAGCTGGGTTTGGTGGTGCATGCCTATAATCCCAGCTACTTGGGAGGCTGAGGCAGGAGAACCCTTTGAACCCAGGAGGCGGAGGTTGCAGTGAGCCAAGATCACACCATTGCACTCCAGCCTGGGTGACAAAGCAA
This sequence comes from Cacajao melanocephalus, assembly GCA_963573385.1. NCBI lineage: Eukaryota > Metazoa > Chordata > Mammalia > Primates > Pitheciidae > Cacajao > Cacajao melanocephalus. Next base: position 11,792 of record CAUYLG010001264.1, on the reverse strand, counting down.
GGCTCTGTCTCAAAAAAAAAAAAAAAGATAAAAGTGGCCATATGTGGTGCCTCACCCCTGTAATCCTAGCACTTTGGGAGGCCAAGGTGGGAGGTTCACTTAAGGTCAGAACTTTGAGACCAATCTGGTTGACATAGCTAGACAGGAAAAAAATAAAGAACATTTAAAAATTATCCAGTCGTGGTCGTGTGTTCTTGTAACCCTGGCTACTTGGGAGGCTGAGGTGGGAGGATTTTTGCTTGAGCCCAGGAGTACAAGGCTGTAGTGAGCCAAGATTGCACCACTGGACTCAACCCTGGGTGACAGAGGGACCCTGTCTCAAAAAAAAAAGTGAGAAAGGAATTCATTTAATTAAATTTGTATTTTTTAAAATTTTATTTTGTTATATTTGTTGATATTTATGGGACACAGTGTGATATTTCAGTATATGTGTATATTATATAATAATCAAATCAGGATAATTAGATATTCATCACCTCAAACACCTGTCATGTTTTTCAGTGAGAACATTCCAAGTTGTCTCTTCTAGATCTTTTGAAATATACAATATATTATCTTTAATTATAGTCACCCTACTGTGCAATAGAACAGCCAAACTTATTCCTCCTAACTGTAACTTTTTACCATTGACCAACCTCTCACCATAACCTCACCCTCCCACACCCTCCCCAGCCTATTTCCATAAGATCAACTTTTTAAGATTCTACCTATGAGTGATATTTGTCTTTCTGTGCTTGGTTTATTTAACTTAACATAATGTCCTCTAAGTTCATTCAGGTGGTACAAATAACAGGATTTTATTCTTTTTTATGGCTGAATAGTATTACATTGTGTATACGTATCACATTTCTTTTTATCTATTCATCCACTTGACTACTGTACCTTGACTATTGGGAATAGAGCTGCAATAACATGGGAGTGCAGATATTTCTTTGACCTATCAATTTCATTTCCTTTGGATATATATGCAGTAGTGGGAATTTTTTAATCTTGTGGTAATTTTATTTTTATTTCTTTTAGGAAACTTTATACTATTGTTCATAATGCAGTGAGATTTTATATCATCTAGAAACCACATTATCTATAGTCAAGTATACAAAGCAGCAAAATTTAGAGCAAAGAAGATTTTAAATGAAAATGCTGATTTCACTTCTATTTAAATTGCAAAAGTATATAGATAGTGTCTCTTCTAAAACTTATATTTAGAGTAAGAGGTATCTGTATGAACTAATGTTAATTTTGAAGTGGATAGATGAGGAGGATAGATACACATATATGCATAGAGATAAATATAGAAATCAACATAGATATGCTGAATATAGATATTAGTATACATACATGTATTTCCAAACTGGGTCCACTGGGAGAAAGCTTAGAAGCAATGAAACTTCAAAAGAAACCACAGCAATGACACAGATATTGATCTCTAACTACCAATCTCCAATAAAAGAACCATGTTTATGTCAGATGTTAACACTAACATCTGACATAAACATGGCAATTGGGTCATGGATGCGCAGAGAATCTCTTTACTCTCTTTGCCACTCTTATGTACATCTAAAATTATCCCAAAATAAACACAGCTTTTTAAAATATATCAAATACATGTGGTACAAAGCAATATACTCTTATTTTTACACCAGCAAGTATATAGCACTTATGAAAAACAGACTAAGTAATTAAATGTACTAATTTACCATACCCTCGCAACAATACAATAGACTAGATATTCTTTCACAGATGAAAGTTAGGCCCAGAAAGAGAATGAATTTCCCATGATGCCCTCCCTAAGCTGAACGTCAAAACTTTTCACCCTCACTGCTTGCTCCACAGTTCCTTCTTTCAAGTGTCACATTTTTCTACTTACTCTTTTGAAGTGACAGGCCTGAGCAGTTTGATACAGGGAGGCACATGAAAGTTGAAATATGGGATAAAATTTGGAGCTATTCTTCCCAAACATTAGTTTTAAAGAATGAGAATTGTTAACTCAGAAGCTATTTCACTTACATAAACGTAATGTGAAATTAGAAATGTCTATCTGTGGATGAGAGTATGTCCATCAAGGCCTGTGTCCATTGATATCAGCTGGAAGAACTGGATAAATTCTAAACATATGGAATCTGTCTGAAGGGGCTCAAATTTGGGCTCTGCTGTCAAATATGTCACCTTGAGAATTCACTTAATTATTCTGTATCTCAGTAACTTGATCTGCAGGTCATAGCACTACCTCAAATGCTCGGAATACCATGTAGCACATACTGAGTGATCAGTGCTAAGACAGCAGAAGAGAGTAGGGTAAAAACCAGAGGGTGAGCTGGGTCAGGGCGGAGCAGTTATTTTATTTAAGGTGGTCTAGAAAGGTCCTGTACACAACAGGCATAGGAACAGAGACCTGGATAATGTGAGGAAGTAAATAATGTGATTCTCCTGAGAAAGAGTAGTTGAGGCAGGGAGAAGCTGCCCCAGGCAAGCATAACCTTGAGATTCCAGAGTTCGGAGATCAGAAAGCAAGGAAGAGATTGGTGAGAGGTATGTCTAGAAAGGCCCAGGTTGAATTACAAACCTAAACCACTCTATTGCTCAAAAATTTCTATAAAATTACCTGAGACATTGCTACCCATAGAACTTTCCTCTACCTTGAAATTTCATACTGCATATGATATATGCGAACTACACAAGTTAACATTTAAATATATAGGATTCTATACAAATCTTATATGAATGTTGACCTTTCACTTGCAACTGAATTGTAAATTTCCTCATGGCAGTTATCATAGAGCATGTGTGTGTTGTGTGCACACATACACTAATGCATGTGCACAAATATGGGTGTTTTATATTGAATCCTCTAAAACATCTATAAAATTATCAAGGTTATATAATATGATCAATGAATTCTAATGTACACATTACTTTAAAGTGGGAACTACGGATTTAATTATAATTCTATTATTATGCATTCTGCAAACTTCAGATGTATTCATTGGAAGTGAAAGTAAATTTGTAATATAGCTTATAGGTTTGAGTAGAATTGCACATTCATTATTTATTGTGATCTAGTTTACAGTCATAAGAGATTATCAAAGGTCATTTAAATCTCATTTCATAAACAGCTTAACAGTCATTCTGAGAACCCAAATACCTTACCAAAAGTTACATAGTTTTTAAGTAGTGGGGAACAGACTTGAATTGAGGTTATCAGGCCCAAATATAGTTTATTTTTCTATAACTTTGTTATGAGCCAAAACAGCCTTAAAATATTACAAAGTAAGATTAATGCTCTAAACATTAAAAGCAATATTATTATAGTTTCTAAAAAAGGCAAGAATCACAATTCTGTTAATTGGAGTCATGCCCCTGATAAATAATACTCTTGGAGCTATGTTTGCCTGGCAGTAAAGAAGACCACGTTTACAAGGCTGTGTTTCTAAAATATTATTGCAACACCAAGTGATAGCTTTCAAAGGAACTAAATTTCTAATGGCAGCAATTGCATGAAGTGCTCTTTGGAGAATGAAAGATTCTCCCTAATACCTTGCCCATAAGTGACTGGAATGCCAATGAAACCATTCTGAAAACTTAATATTAAATATTAAAATTATTGAATTATTTGCAGGGAGAAAAATGAAGCAGGATGCAAAACTGAGGAGTGTATGAGAATTCAAAAAGAATTTTTGGTTCATCTACAAAACTAGAAGATTAACCTCCGACAGATCATGCATTATATTAATACACAGAGAGTAAATTCTCACTTCTCCAATTACTTGTCTATGCATTTTTCCCACTTCCCTTTTTCTGTAGCAAAATTTGAATCCAAATTGGATTCTTTTAGCCTCTCAGAGTACTTCTTGGCCTCAACATATTAATAAATAGAAAGAAAATGTAAAATATGTTAAACATTATTCAAAAAATGAAACAGTAGGCAAATCTGCTACCAAAATCTCATAAAGTGATTTCCAAAGACAAACAAAACATATCTCCCTCTTTATGTACTTATTCACCTTCATTAGCCTGATAATTGGAATACTTACAGCATAAAAGCACAAACTATGTGTGATCCTCATAACTAGGCTCCTGACTGGTGTATCAAATGCAAATAGGGAACACAGGACTTCAGTTTTGTGGAAGCATGTGCCCTGGAGCCATTCAAAAATGTTGCATTGCCAATGCAGGCATTTGATAATTGACAGATGAGGCATAATCAAATCCACACTTGTTACCTTTCCTTTAACCACAATGTAGTTCATGCAGAACATTCATAAATAGAACCCAAAGCAAAATTATGTGTCTAAATTCTTTAATTACTAAACTACATGTTATATAACATATTTAGATGTATTAGGCATATTAAATATTATATCTAATCTCAATATATATGAACTATATGAAATTATATTATAAAAATTTAAAGTTAGAAGGAATCCAAACAATAACTAAAACTATGACAAATAAGATAATTTTTAAGTTAATTAATTAAAATACAATATTGTGATTTTAGAGCAAATAATGGTATTTTTAGAGAAAGAGTCAGCACCATAGTTTTGCAGAGTTGACCAATTTTATTACAGTTGTCTCATAAGACCATTGTTATCAGACCCTTTCATTAGCTCTGATATTTGTTTTGTATATTATGTTAATGTACAGGTCTCAATACCTCTCTCTCATTTGGAAAACTAATTTTGTTATCTGGTTTTACTCTTAGAAAGATCTGAATCAGATAAATATTCTTATATGCTCATAATTAAAAAATCTAACACAAAAACATGAAAATTTTGGGGACTTTTTAACGTATTTTATTAACGTAAGTAGAAACTGTGAGCTTATTTTCATCTGGATATTATTTTTTGTGAGAAAGATTTTATAAAATAGTACTCTTCTGCTAATTTTAAATGACAAGAAGTTTTAACAATCGTATTCATCATAATTCAATATATGCTAGGTCACTGAATATTATTTTCATTTATGAAAATTATAGGACATTCTAGATGAAAAATAAATGTCTATCCTGTGGGCTAATATTTAATGATATACATTAGTGGATTTTCTAGAATCTCTTTTTCATATTATTTAATTGTTTTTAAAATTATCTGTTTTTCACCGTTATTTCTCAATGAAGAAATAGATTTTCAGAGGCAAGGATACACAAGAGAAAATTTCTCTTAAGTTCATTTAAGAATTTTCCTGTTAACCTTTCCTTTATCAATTTCCCTCAACCCTTCAGTACCATTTCTATTGATTCTATCACTATTTTAGCATATTGTATAAAAAAAAATACCAACAAAGCAGTAATGATCATTCACATACACATGTTTGTATGGGCCTGTTTTCTTTCTAAAAGATATTTTACTTTGGTAAGAACATTTAACAAGAGATCTACCTTCTTAAATTTTGAAGTGTATAATACATTACTATTGAGTTTAGGTACCATGTTGTATAGCAGATCTTTAGAGCTTACACAATTTGCTTAACTGAAACTTTATACCCATGACTGTTAACTCTTCATTTCTTCCTCTCCTCCACCTACTGACAACCACTATTCCACACTTTGACTTTATGAGTTTGACTGTTACCGATACTTCATGTAAATGAACTCATGCAGTATTTATCTTTCAGTGACTGGCTTCTTTTAATTAGTATAATGTCCTCAAGGTTAACCCACAGCATTATTCATAATAGCAAAAAAGTGGAAACAATCCAAATGTTCATTAACTGATGAAAGGATAAACAAAATGTGATGTATCCAGATCTTAAGATATTCAGTCATAACAAGGATGAAGTGCTGACATATGCTATGACATGGATGGACCTTGAAAATATCATGCTGAGTAAAAGATCATGCATTATACTATGTCACTCACTCATACAAAATGTTCAGAACAGAAAAACCTATGTTTATAGAAAGGAGATTGGTGATTGCTTAGGGCTAGAAGGGTCGGCCACAAAGGGAAAGCAACCGCTAGAGGGTACGGGATTTTTTTTTTTTTTTAGGCAGAGTCTCACTCTGTCACCCAGACTGGAGTGCAGTGGTGCGATCTCTGCTCACTGCAACCTCTGCCTCCCAGGTTCAAGCGATTCTCCTGCCTCAGCCTCCCAAGTAGCTGGGACTACAGGTGTGTGTCACCATGGTCGGCTAATTATTTGTATTTTTAGTAGAAACGGAGTTTCACCGTGTTAGCCAGTATGGTCTCAATCTCCTGACCTTGTGATCTGCCGGCCTTGGCCTCCCAAAGTGTGGTGATCACAGGCATGAGCCACCACACCCAGCAGAGGTTACAGGATTTCTTTAGGAGCAATAAAAGTATTTGAAAATTAGATTATCCTGGGTTGCTATCACTGAATTCTGTCCTTTAAATGGGCAGATTTTATGACATGTCAATTACATCTTAATAAAGCTGTTTGAATCTGGAAACCATCGTTCTCAGCAAACTGACACAAGAACAGAAAACCAAACACTACATGTTTTCACTCACAAGCAGGTGTTGAACAATGAGAACACATGGACACAGGGAGGGGAACGTCACATGCTGGGATCTGTTGCGGGATAGGGGGCTATGGGAGGGATAGCAGAGGGTGGAGAGATTGGGGAGGGATAACATCAGGAGAAATACCTAATGTGGGTGATGGGGAAATGGAGGCGGCAAACCACCATGGCATGTGTATACCTATGTAATAGTCCTGCAAGATCTGCACATGTACCCCAGAACTTAAAGTATAATAATTTAAAAAAAAGAAAATTCCCCAGAAAAAAATATAGTTAGCATTTCGAAACCATTAAAAAAAAAAAACCTACTCTTAATGCCCGGTTTTCACACCATATATGTAAAAACAAACAAACAAAAAAACCTGATCATCTTCCCACCTACATAAAATAACTGATAAGAAGGAAAGCGCAAAATATATATAATAACATCAAACCTCAAGATTTGGGGTGAATCAAATAAAATATTGCTACAAGCTTTTAGAAAACATTCAATAAATGAAAGGTTTTTTTATTATTCTGACAAACTGTACCAATCAAAATTTGAATGAAAGCTGGATAATTTTCAAGGCTAAATTAGGTACTCTTTTTCATCATATTTTTAGTTGTCTATATTATATTTCACTTAAGGAATGCAGAGTCTATACAGGAAAGGTAGGTAGTTGAATGGAAAAATCTTCAGGCATATATACACACACATATAGTGTATCTATGCCACCTATACCACCAGGGATACTTGATATTATCCCATTAGGAGTGAGACGTTCCTTTTTCATCGGTTATACCAAATGTTTCATTTCACTAAAATTCTTTATAAATTTTACTCTTTCTTCAAAGTCTGATCCCCTACAAAAAGTTACTTAACCATTCCCACCTTGATTTTTCTCTTTTACTACGTCTGATTCCATATATTTTCTATGCATGGTCCTAGAAGATTCCCTGCAAAATCCATTTTCATTTGAATAAAAATATTTCTCATTTTATAAATTGAATGGTTGGTGACACCTTTAGTAACTTTATATCCTGCAGCATGCCTTCCGCCATACTGTGTATATAATGAATGCCCATGAAAGTTTCTTGACTGATTCACAGATATACAGTATAAGTCCATGCCAAAAACCTTCACTTTGCATCTAAAACTTGACTCTCTTCTCACTCTTATTTCAATTACTATATGGTAACTGATTTATAATAAATAATGGCCATATTTACTCAGTATGACTGAGACCTGAGATAAAATATTTTTACTTAAAAGGAAAAAAAATCTTATTGCTACCTTTAATTTTTAATAAGGAAATAAATCCCTTTGGGGCAATAAAAAGCAATACCTTGATTATGTATTGCATTACTGTTCCTAGTACAGAATGCCAGAACTAGCAGGATTCATTCTCCAACAGTAAGAAAAAGTAAATGCATTCACGCTGGAAGCAACAATGGCAATTGAAATTAACAGAATAAAATGAGAAGATATAAGTTGAAAAACAAGGCAAAGGTTAAACTTATTACAAACTAAATAAACATTGGTTAAATGTCTATTTTCTTATTAGAAGTCAAAAATGTTCATTGTCTGGCAGTTCTGAAGAAGAAAGTGTGAAAATAATTGGGTTCCTGACCCAGACAGATTTTTGCTCCTGGTTAACAGATGTCTACGTTACAGATCAAGCTAACCTAACACATTCACCTGTGAGTTTTCTCATTAGAAAGGTGAAAACAATTGGTACATCGTGTAAGAACTCACAGAAATGTTGATAAACCATACATGCCCTTATTGGCAAATAAACCCAATTTGTATGCTACTACCAAGGCTTAAATATGCAGTTGTTATGTACACAAATTGAAGCAAATTTAAAAGCAACTGTTATTACTCGGAAAGAAAAATAAATGAAAATACTACTTAGACATTATCGTTTGGTACATAGAATGGTAAAACTTGAAGACATGTAAAGATTATGTAAGTCTATCTCCAATATTCTTTGGAATTCTCACTGGACTGGTGGTTATGAAGTGTTTCCCTGATTATTTCCCAAAATAGGACATTCAAGGCTGTTACTATTTCTACATATGAGAGTATGAGTCAAAATAAATATTTATTGAATGTCTAACTTGTAAAACATATGCAACTGGCAATTTTTGCTACAGTCTAACAAAATTTTGGTAGTTTTATGAGCTAGATTATGCTTCTTAAAATATATTTGGTGAAATACTGTTTATTTTTTTTAAATCTTTTTCAATCTCTCCAGCAAAATCATTTCGTAAAATAAGAGAAATACTCACAAGAGTATCGAATTGCTATACAATTTCTAAAACATTACTCTTAACTTCTGTATATCTGTCTAGTTTGGCCCATTAATGAATATTTTAAGGACCAAGAGTAGTCCATGGTCTACACCTTGAGCAGGATAAGATAGATATTATTATGAGAAAACTACATGTTTAAATGTATTACCATTGTACACATTGACACATTCTGAATTTTTTTCTGTTTATTTTGTTTGTTGTGATTAGTATTTCAGTTAGATAATAGCATGAGAAATTTTCTTTTAAAATATCTTCCAATGGCTGTGTGTTCAGCTTTTTGAGAAAATCCATCTGGTTTCCCTGGGTAGAATTGATGGAGCCTTCTACAACGTTGACAGAGAAGTCGAAAAATGTGGGAAATGTTGATGACTTGAAAGGCTCATGAAGGGAAAGTCAGCATGTGTCCTAGGTTTCAGATCTATGAATTTCGTTGGTGGTTTTATCATTTTTTTTTTTAATAAGAGGCATTTGAAGTAAAGTTGTTGGGACACATGGAGGTACTTAGCGGTTTTCAAATCTTCTTATGGTTTTAATCAATCTGTCAGCTTTCCCTAGACAACCAGCTGAATTGAACTATGTTCCTTTGAAAGGAGGTACTGACAGATGGCCATCATACCAATAGTAAGTGCCTAATGCAGAAAGACTGTTTAACAAATATCTGTAAAATGAATTAAGTGATGACAAAATTTCTATTAAAGATGTTAAATTTTCCAACTTAAATTATCCCTGGTTTCAAGATATTATAAAATCAGTAAGTTATTCCATATTCCATATTCCAAGAGTATTCATAGAGGAATACTCTTTGGATGAAACTTCATGGTTGTGGCTTGCATATTACGAAGACATAAAAATATCCATTGAACTAATAGAATGTTTTCATTTGTGCCAGGAGGATAGTAGGCCCAGTATATTGTGAACACCTAAGTATCAAATCCTCTTTTCCAATTTTCATTTGTTTATTTTATATAAATGTTTATTTATAAATGAACAGAGCTATAAATTCACTATTTAATCTTGTATAATAAAGGTGCAGCTAGCATGCATGTACTATTCCCAACTTAAGTGTAAATGTTTCTAAAGTCTCTATTTTAAGTACAGATAAGGTACAATTTTTAAAATTAAAACCATGGCTTTTACACAGTTGTAAAAGAACATGTGTGAAAATTTTATTCAATTCATTAATTAGTGATGAAACCTGTCAAATGGTAAGTTAGGATTATAAGTAAATTCATATGTTTATAATATGAACATTATATGTGCATGATGAAGTGAGCCTAAAATGAATTTACAAATAGAAATAAAGTTAGTCAATGTGCTACCAGCAGAAAATTGTTACTTTTGGGATGGCCTTCTCTACAGACAGTAATCTACGAGTGCAGACGTAATTTCAGAGTCTCTGAGCACTAGTCAGTTAGTGGAACAAGACAACTATAGGTGCATTCTTAATAATAAAATTGTCCTTGGATAAACCAATGAAATTAAAAGGACTTTGATATAGTTTGGCTCTGTGTCCCCACCCAAATCTCATGTCAAATTGTAATTCCCAATGTTGGGGGAGGAAACTGCTGGGAGTTGATTGGATCATTGGGGCAGATTTCCCCCTTGCTATTCCCATGACAGTGAGTTCTCACAATATCTGGTTGGTTAAATGTATGCAGCACTCCCCCATCATTGTCTACCTCCCACTGGCCATGTGAAGATTGTGCCTGTTTTTCCTTCGCCTTCTGCCATAATTTTAAGTTGCCTGAGGCCTCACCAGCCATGCTTCCTGTACAGCCTACGGAACTTTGAGTCAATTAAACCTCTTTTCTTCTATAAATTACCCAGTCTCACATATGTCCTTACAGCAGTGCTAGAATGAACTAATACACACTTACAGCCACGTTTAGCTTTATGTATAAAGATTTGAATAATTTTCATAATTTTCACCACATTTACATTGATTGCTGTAGGATTTTGAGAAAAACCTACTAATGGTGTTTCATTTTGTTACTAGTTAGCTAAGATTTAAAAAATCAATTTAATGCCATCTCATTCTGTTCCACTTAGCCAAATTTTCTTAAATATGAATTCATGAAATACTTTTTTATGGCTCTGCAGAGATAATCATTTTGTTTTTCTACTGTAGCCTGAGGCTATTGTGATTATCTAACATTAAAACAAACTTGCATGGCTATAATAAACCACAATAATCATGGTATTGGGTTAAATGTTATATTAGGTTCATTCATAATTTATTTAGGTTTTTTGCAGCTTTATTGAGGTATATTTGACAAAAAGTGTGTAAATTAAGGTACACAACTTGATAGATTTATATAGTATATATTGTGAAATGATCATCACACGCAATCAAGCTAACTAGCGTTTCCATCATCTCGCATAGTTAGAATTTTCATATAAATAAGCAAAGATGATGCTACCTTGTAATGCTCATTTTAATTGAACTTTAATTGTATGGTTTTGTTATTGATAATAATATACTAGCTATAGAAATTGAGTTAGGGAAGATTATTGCTTTTTCTAATTTCCAGGAGAGATTTTTAATGATATATTATTTTCTCTTTATGTTTTGGTTAACTTTCCTATAAATTATCTAGGTCTCTTGTCTCAAGAGTGATGATACTTGAGTAGAAATTAAATTTCTTATGTTTAGTGATCTAATCATGTTGTCTTAATTCTGGGTAATTTGGATGATTGTTAATTACATCATTTAAAAAATTTATTTTTAAAATTTAAATTGTAATGCATATAGCTGCTCATATCATTATTTTAACTTCTTGAGTGTGTCTGGTCTCCTGCATTATTCTTTTCATGTGTTTAGAGTTTTATAATTTTCTATATTATTTCCTCTGTTCCTTTTTTTTTTTTTTTTTTTTGAGATAGGATCTTGCTCTGTCATCCAGGCTGGAGTGCAGTGGCATAATCTTAGCTCACCAAAGCCTCAATCTTCCAGGCCCAAGTGATCTTCCCAACTCAGCCCCTTGCCACCACACCTGGCTAATTTTATTTTTTTCTG
>CAUYLG010001261.1:0-32013 GCA_963573385.1 Cacajao melanocephalus | reverse complement strand
GTGCGGATCCACACAAAACTCTTGCGAAGATGTTGGTGCAAGGGGAGGTTGTGTAGACCGTGATTCTGATGCTCTACACGCCCCTCCACCAGTGACCAGGTGAACAAGTCATGGACCAGTTGAACTTTTTTTTTTTTTTTTTGAGTGGGAGTTTTGCGCTTGTTGCCCAGGCTGGAGTGCAATGGCGCGATCTCGGCTCATTGCGAGCCCCACCTCCTGAATTCGAGCGATTCTCCTGCCTCAGCCTTCCAAATAGCTGGGATTACAGGCCTGCGCTTGGCTAATTTCTTTGTATTTAGTAGAGATGAGGTTTCAACATGTTGGTCAGGATGGTCTTGAACTCCTGAACTCAGTTGGTCCACCCGCCTCAGCCTCCCAAAGTGCTGGGATTACAGGAGTGAGCCACCGTGTCTGGCTGGACTTTTGAATAGAATGAATACAACCATTTAAAAAGAGAGAGTCCGGGTGCAGTGCTCACACCTGTAAACATAGCACTTTGAGAGGCTGGGGCAGGAGGATCGCTCGAGCCCAGGAGTTCAAGACCAGCCTGGGCAACAAAGGTGAGACCCCCGTCTCAGTCTGGACTGCAGTGACACCATCATATCTTACTGCAGCCTCAACTTCCTGGGCTCAAATGATCCTCCTGCCTCAGCCTCCTGAGTAACTGGGTCTCCAGGCCCCCACCATCACACCTGGCTAAATTTTGTATTTTTTGTAGAGATGGGGTCTTGCCATGTTGCCCAGGCTGGTCTCAAATCCTGAGCTCAAGCAATCCACCAGCCTCCCAAAGTGCTGGGTTGACAGTCCTTAGCCAAGAAACCCTTTCTCCATGAATGAATGAATGAATGAATGAATGAAAGGCTTCAGGCCGAAGACCTTCATTCTAGAAGGTGCTGAGAAATTGTTTGTTAATAGCGGCTGCCTGGAAGGCAGTGGGGAGAGGCTTTTCATTTCTCAGTCCTGCTGGGGCCCAGGGCGCACGTTGCACTTTGGCAGACAAGAGCCGGCCTGTTTTCAGCAGCATGTATTGCGTTAACAATGTAAGAAGAAAATGGAAAGAATTTGAAAAATCGCTGGGGTATGCAGAGGAAGGGCTCCTAAGTCTGGGAGGAGGCGACATCAAAGCCAGGTTTTTGTTACCGGTCAGCCCCCATGTCAGGTCTTGGCCGAGACCCTCAGCCTGCCTGATTGGGAGGGGTGCCCAGTGGGTCCTGTCTGTGGGTGGTGGGCGGCGGGGTGGGTCTCAGGGGGAGGCTCCATTTGGGCCCTCTGCGGCCTCAGTGCCCTGGGACGTTTGTCGCTTGCTGTCCGCTCCTCCCAGGCAGGGATGGTGTGAGCGCGATGGTCCCCAGAGGGACACACACACTTTCCTTCCACAAGCACCCCCGTGCCCATGGTCTTGGTGGGCTCAGCAGGTGCCCTCTGTGCCCAAGACCCCTGCGCGGCCCCACAGTGGGTATGCAGGCTCCGTCCTGGTGCATGCGGTTGCACGAGGGTCCCACTCAGGCCGGCCAGGTTTTGGGGGTGGCCTCACGCCCAGGCAGGTGGGGCGCTGCGCCCCGGATGGGGGCGGGCAGCGGCGACTTCCCGGCGGGTTCCTGAGGCGCGCGGGTTGGGGGGTGCCGGAGAGGCCAAGGGAGGAGGCCACACGCCCGCCAGTCCGCGCCACTGGGGGCCGCCCGCGGGCCTTGCCGGCCAAAGCGCAACGTGCGCCCCGGGCCCCGCGCCTGCACTGGCTGAGAGACCGCGGCGGAGACACGAGCGGCGGCGGCGGCGGCGGCGGCGGAGGGCGGGAGGAATGCGGAACCGGCGCGCGGGCTGAGGCCGCCCGGGATGGCGCAGGGACGGCGGCGGCGGGCGGCCTGCGCGGGGTCCTAGCGAGCCGGGCGGACGCTCCCGGCCCCGGCCCCGGCCCCGGCCCCGGCATCGGCATCGCGGGCGCATCGCGGCCATGGCCAAGGAGCGGCGCAGGGCGGTCCTGGAGCTGCTGCAGCGGCCGGGGAATGCGCGCTGCGCGGACTGTGGCGCCCCGGGTAGGTGCGGGCCGGGTGGGCCCTGGTGGGTGGGTCCCGGGTGGGCGCGAGGGTCCCGGGTGGGCGCGGGGGTGCCGGGGACTGGGCGGGCGGGGGTGGCGGCGCAGAACACTGGGCCAGGTCGGCACTCGGGTGGGGCCCGGGCCCGGCTGCACCTGCGGGGACCCAGACGTCTCCCCGGGCCAGGCGGAGCGGGAGGCGCCTCCCCAGGGCCCCAGAGGCCCCCCGGCCGCCGCCTCTCCTCCCTTCCCCCGCCAGGCTGCGTGTCTCTCGGTCACCGTGGACCTCCCGCCGCGTTGCGAAAGCTCAGGCTCCGCACAGAAAGAGGAAACGGGCTGGCTGCAGGGAGGGAAGGGGCTGCTGGCCGGTGGGCTCTGCCGGGGCATGGGGTCCGCCGGCTCCGGGGCCACCTCGGGGTGACGTCATGCCCCAACCCCTCCCGCCTGCGCTGGGTCGGGGGTCCCTGGGGGTGAGCGGCGCCCCTCCCCCGCTCCCTGCACCTGGCTGCTCTGGGGCAGGTGCCAGGACAGGTGGGACCTGGGAGAGGTGGAGCCGGACGCAGGTCCTTGTCCACCTGCCACCGGTTTTCCCGGCCGGGCATCCCTGACGTGGTTCCCGGAGCCCCTGGTCTGTGGGATTTCAAGGCACTGGAGTCCAAAGGCGGGGAGTCCCTCCCTTCCAGGCCTGGTCCTGCCATTGGCTGCAAAAAGGCCCAGCGCCCAGACCAGCCCTGCCCTGCTCGGAGCTGTCAGCCCCAGGCCGTCTGTCCTGTGTGGAGAGGGCTCTGCAGGAGCAGTCTCACCACCCCGGGCACACCAGGAATCTGGGGGCCAATTGCCCGAGCCCCTCCGAGCAAACCTAAACTCACCAGCGGTTGCCAAGGTGCGGGGGCGGGCGGGGAAGACCCTGCATTTGCCCCCAGGGCTCTGGTTCAGCATGCAGCCTCTGCATACCCAGAAATAGGACCTGATTCCCTCAGCGATTGGAGGGGTCTCTGCCAGCCCCAGGTCTTGGTGGCTGCTGTCCAGCCGCAGTGTGGCTGGAGAGGCCACAGCAGGAGCTGGGGTGGTCAGAGGGGGCCAGTGACAGGCTTTTCTGGAAAGACAGGTGGGACCCACGGCCTTTCCATGGTCTCCTGAAGCAGGGCGTTGCAGGGTCTGTGCCATGGTGTGATGGGCTGGCCCCCTGGGCTGGCTCACCCCAGACTGTCCCCACCGCCCTCTAACCTTTATTTCCGCCTGTTCAGGAATGCTCCGCCAGAGAGCTAGAGGAAAGGGCCTGGCATGGGTTTGCTGTGGCCCAGCAGGAGGGAAGCTGGGCTTGTCTCTGAACCTCTGGCCACACAGCCTGGGAGCAGCTTCTCTGGACATAGAGCCCCTCTCCAGCCGCCCGCTGGGCCTCCCAGCCTGGCAGGAGGAAGAGGGGACTTCCCTGGTCTTCTGGGCCCTTCAGTGGCCCCACTCCTCCTAGTGGGTGCAAGTGTGCCTGGCCCACCTGCCATGCTTCCAGCCTGGCCCCCACAGAGCAGTTCTCGCCCCCCTATGCCCCATGCTGCCTGGCACAGGGCCATACCTCTGCTTTTTTAGAATTGGCCCGTGGCCTCAGTGTCTTGCCTCCTCTGTCAGGTAGTGCCATGGAGCGGGGATATTGTGAAAGGTTGCTCTCATTTCTCAGTCAGGGAGACTGACGCCTTGCAAACTGGAGCTGTCTTAGGGGACATGGGCCGCAAAGGCAGACCAGGCCTCCTAAGGCCGGGCCACACCCGGCCGCTGTGCTTATCCCCACCCCCGAGGGCTGTGTCCATGGGGTAGAATGGAGGTGTCAGGAGGTGGGGGACTGCCCGGCCCCCCGTGACCCCATGGCATATCCTGGAGGGCTCTGTGCTGCTTTGCTGTTGCCTGCTGCTCTGGGGCCTCCCATTCCTGCTGTGGCCCAGCAGGGTGAAGAGGAGCCTCTCCAGTGTTGATAGGGGCTGGGGTGACCGACACTTTCTGCTGTTCTCAGAACACCGTCCTGTGCACTAGCTCACAGCTGGTGCAGACCTGGACAGCAGGACAGGAGGACATTAGACAGGCCCAGACCTGGGGGTGCTGGGGTGGACTTGGACAAGCCCCACCCACTGGCGATGTGAGGGAGGCAGTCTGGGGATTTCTGCAGCCTCCACAGAAGCGCCTTCCAAAGTCTCCCCATTATCTGTCCCAGTTGTGGGTTCCCATGACCTTGAACAGGGGGCCTCACCCAGCGGCCGCCTAGAGAGCCTCTCATCTCAGGCCTGGCATGTAGGTGAGTGGGGGGTGTGCTTGGATCCACTGTCCTATAAGACCTGGGTGGGGGTTGGGGGAGGGAGGAGGTGCCGCTGCATCCTTGGAGCTGCCTGCCTAATTGCAAGAAAGAACAGGCACCGGGTGTGCTTTGGGAGGCTAAATCAGGAGGATCGCTTGAGGCCAGGAATTGGAAGCTGCAGTGAGTTGTGATCACACTGCAGGCTAGGCCAGAATGAGACCCTGTCTCAAGAAAAGGAAAAATAGACAGATTCTCCTTTTTGAGTCTCAGCCTGTCTGATGCCCTGGAAGGACTGGGATGTCTGAGCTCTTTTTTGCTTTTTTATTTTAAGATAAGGTCACCTGTCACCAAGGATGGAGTGCAGTGGTGCAATCTTGACTCACTGCAGCCTCTGCCTCCAGGGCTCAAGCAATCCTCCCACCTCAGCCTCCCGAGTAGCTGGGACTGCAGCTCCATGCCACCACGCTCAGCTAATTTTTTTTTTTTTTTTTTGAGACAGTGTCACTATGTTACCCAAGCTGGGGTGCAGTGGTGCAGTCTTTCGTCACTACAACCTCCAACTTCCGGTTCAAACAATTTTCCTGCCTCAGTCTCCCAAGTAGCTTGGATTTCAGGTGTTCCCCACCATACCTGCCTAATTTTTGTGTTTTTTATTTGTTTGTTGAGACAGAGTTTCATTCTTGTCACCCAGGCTGGAGTGTAGTGACGTGATCTCAGCTCACGGCAACCTCTACCTCCTGGGTTCAAGCGATTCTCCTGCCTCAGCCTCCCAAAGAGCTGGGATTACAGGTATCCACTAGAACTCCCAGCTAATTTTTATATTTTTGGTAGAGACGGGGTTTTACTGTATTGGTCAGGCTGATCTTGAGCTCCTGATCTCAGGTGATCCTCCTGCCTCGGCCTCCCAAAGTGCTAGGATTACAGATGTGAGCCACCGCACCCAGCCATAATTTTTGTGCTTTTAGTAGAGACAGGGTTTCAGCATGTTGACCAGGCTGATCTTGAATTCCTAACCTTAAGTGATCTATCCACCTCAGCCTCCGAAAATGTTGGGATTCCAGTTGTGAGCCACCGTGCTCAGCCTAATTTTTGGTTTTTTTTGGGACAGGGACAGGGTTTTGCCATGTTTGTCAGGCTGGTCTCAAACTCCTGGCCTCAAGCAGTCCTCCTGCCTCAGCCTCCTACAGTGCTGGGATTACAGGCATGAGCCACCTCGCCCGGCCTGTATCTGGGCTCTTTAATTGGGTTGGAGAGCACGTATTAACTGGTACTTCCTAAGAAGCCTTGTGGCCTGGACCATCCCGTGAAGGCCCTGGTGGCTCGGGTGCTGCTGCTTTATTCCACACCTGAGCCCCCAGCCAGATCCAGGCTCCAGGGTGGCTCTGGCCCCAGGGATAACTGGGCACGAGTGACCCTGGGGGCCAGTCCTCCAGGCTCAGAGGAATCGGAGCTCATGCTTACAAGGCCGACGGGGTGGACTTATAGCTCAGGCTTTTCATTCAACCCAGGAAGGCTTCAGGGCAGAGGTGATATTTCAGAAATTGCTGGTAGCAACTCCCTTGGTGGGGAGGAGTTTCAGGAATTTGGCCTGGCATGGGTGAGGGTGAGAAGAAGGCTGCTGAGTGGGGGCCTAGGCAGACTTCCTTCACTCCCCAGGGCAGCAGCCCAGCTAGGTTGGATTTTTAAAAAAAAAAAATCATTTAACTTCTCATCATTTTAAGTGCACAGTTCAGGGTCATTGAGCACGTTCACCTCACCAAGCCACCGCCGCCGCCATCATCCCTAGAACTTCCTTATCTTCCCAAACTGAAGCTCTGTCTTTCAACAACAGCTCCAGATCTCCTCTCCCCAGTCTGAGGCACCCACCCTTCTACTTTCTTTCTTTTTTGAGATGGAGCCTCCTTCTGTTGCCCAGGCTGGAGTGCAGTGGCACAATCTCAGTGCACTTCAACCTCCGCCTCAGCCTCCCAAGTAGCTGGGATTACAGGCATGCTCCACCATGCCCGGCTAATTTTTGTATTTTTTTAGTATTTTTAGTAGAGACAGGGCTTCGCCATGTTGACCAGGCTGATCTCGAACTCCTGACTTCAGGTGATCCGCCCACCTCAGCCTCCTAAAGGGCTGGGATGACAGTCATGAACCACTGTGCCCAGCCTCTACTTTCTGTCTCTATGAATCTGATGACTACAGGGACCTCGTAGGAGTGAAATCGTGCGGTATTCATCCTTTTGTGACTGGCCAATTTCACTCAGCCTAACATCCCCAGGTTCACGGATGCTTAACTCCTGACCTCAAGTGCTCCACCTGCCTTGGCCTCCCAAAGTGCTGGGATTCCAGGAGTCACTGTGCCCGGCCTAATTTTTGTATTTGGTTGGTAGAGACAGGGTTTTGCCATGTTTGCTTCAGGTTGTTTGGGTCTGTACCTGTGGGGCCCAGCCCTACAGGGTTCCGTGAGCCCCTCCCGGCTGGTGCGGAGATGAAAAATTGTAGAAATAAAAGACGCAAGACACAGAGATAGAGAAAAGAGAGTTTGGGCCCCGGGGTCCAGTGCTACCCAGGTCGTGGAGACCAGCAGTGGCCCCGAATGCTGGGACGCTCTCACTTTTATTGAGTTGCAAATCTGGGTGCAGGGTAGGTAGGGCGTGGCCTTGGTGGTCGGTGACTGGGGGCAGGGTGGATAGGGCATGGCAGTGATAGGGTCAAGTACATCACGTGTCATTCAGGTGGGGGCTTAGGAATTTCTGGCACCCGAAGTGAGGTAAGGAGCATAATGCATCAGCACCTTTTCCATACTTATCAAGAAAGAACTAAAACATTAAGATTTATATTACTATTACTGATGATCTTTTCTAAGACAAAAGGGACCAGGTGCAGAAATAGAGCATGAGAGTAGACATGGAACGTGACCACTGAAGCACAGCATCACATAGAGACAGTTAAGGCCCCCATGTCTGCAGGCCTACCTGACAGCTGTCAGGCCTACCACAAGAGCTTGGAGAAGCGGAGTTTTCTCCAGACTTCCCCAGGAAGGAGATGTCTCGGCCGTTTTGGACATCTCCTCCCCTGGCTGGCTAAACGGCGGGCGCTTTCCTAGCGCTGGTGCTGCCGCATAGCCAGGGTGCCCTCCAGCAGCCCTTATGCGGGCGTGACAGAGGGCTTAAAGTGACTTGCCTTAGAGTCATTCATTTCAGTGTCACCCCAGTTTTATACTTCCGACCTGATAGGCATTAGTAAAAGAATTAAGATCACCTACGAATAACTAAGATCACGTATGAATAACTAATAACTACTACAGTTATATTTCTAGTTACTTTCTTCTTCATTATTTATATGGAAATAGGCTGAGGCCTTTTGCTCCTGCCTCAGTGCTTACGGGGTCTCCCCGCTACATGTACCCAGGGCTGGAGTTGCTGGGTCCCATGGTGATTCTGCGCTTAGCTGGTTGAGGTTAACTGCTAAAGATGGTTTTCCCTACCTGGTTTTGCACTCGAGCCACAAGCCATCAGGTCCCACGTGCCCGCCCACCTGCCTGCCCTGCAGCCAGTTGTGGAGGGCTGGTGCAGGCCACCACCTGGCACTCAGGGCTGGAAGAAGTTGGAGACCTTTCTCTTGGCCCTGCACTTGGTGCCCAGGCCCTGGCCAGGCTCCCCGAATTCCAGCCTAGACCGGGGCCCCTCCCCAGAGGGACCCAAGCTGTGGTGCGGGCAAGGGTTACCCCTTTGTGGACTCCTCGAGCCACTGGGCTGGCCGTGACTGCAGCCAGCTTCCCTGACACACAGGCGCTGTGAGTTGGACCTCAGCTCCAGACGCATCTCAGGTTAGGTGTGGCCCTGCCACCACCCCCATGCCCTGTGCTCCTAGACTGTTGCCGTTCTGGACTCAAAGGCCTTTGCCAAGCCTTGCTCTGTGGCAGCACCTGGCAGGCAGCTACATCCTGGCATCTTCTCCCCGGTCACCTGTCAGGTGGCTGCATGGCCCCATTTAGCAAATGAAAGAATGAGGAAACGGGAAGGAATTTGGCGGGGTCCAAGGTGGCCCAGGTGGCATGTGGCCGTGTGGCCAGGAGGGGTGTTCTTATGTGCCTGGGAGAGGCAGAAAAGCCCCACGAGGGCTGAGCTCCAGCGTTGCCCTCCTCTGGACTCTAGCGGGCAAGGCGCCTTCCCTGGCTCCATGCACACGTACTGAGTGCCTTGCCCTGTGCAGTCACCGGGGCTCAGGGAGACCGGACCAGACCAGGCCTTTGCTCTCGGCATCTGCATTCCTTGGAGGGCAGACAAAGACAGACGGTGACAGCACTCGGGGACAGGGAGGGCCGAGTGTGGAGTAAGAATTGTGATTGAGGATGATGGTGGTGGGCGTCTGCTCTGTGAGTGGTCAACAAGGTTGCCTTTCAGCTGAGACCTGGGTGGTGAAAAGAAGTGGGGCCTGCAAACCTCTGGAGGAGGGACATTCCGGGATGTGGGACCGGCTGAGTCTGAAGGCTCCGGGTCCAGGCCTGGCCTATTTGAGGAACAGGAAGAAGGCTCGGAAGGCAGCAGAAGCCTCTGGAAACAGCAGGGAAGAAGCCCGTGCTGGGCAAGGGCTGCCTCGGTATGCTGGCGAGTCGGCTTCGGAAGCCTGCTGGGGACACTGCTCTGTGTTCTGAGCTCTCCCGTGCTGCAGAGGTAGAGGCTTCTGGGAAGGCAGATGGGAGAAGGACAGGGGTGGGTGCTGGCCCTGGCACTCCCAGTGGCCAGACCTGGCAAACGAGATGGCAGAGGAACAGCCAGGGCAGTCAGGGGAGACCCCAAAGAACTTAGAATCTCGGGCCGGGCACGGTGGCTCACACCTGTAATCCCAGCACTTTGGAAGGCCAAGGCAGGCGTATCACTTGAGGCCAGGAGTTTGAGACCAGCCTGGCCAACATGGTAAAACCCTGTCTCTAATAAAAATACAAAACTTAGCCAGGCGTGATGGTGTGTGCCTGTAATCCCAGCTACTTGGGAGGTTGAGGCAGGAGAATTGCTGGAACCTGGGAGGCGGAGGTTGCAGTGAGTGGGGATTGCGCCATTGCACTCCAGCCTGGGTGACAGAGCGAGACTCTGTCTTAAGTGAAAAAAGGATGTAGAATCGTGGATGCCACGTGAACGCATTTTCAGGAAGGAGGACTGGGTGTCTGCGGGCTGGGTGGTGGGTAAGGGAGGAGCAAACTGACCCCAAGTCACTGTCCAGGTGGTGGTGGTGACAGCTTGGCCAGGAGGTGATAGGCCAGAGGGGGTGGTGGCACCTGGAGATGCATGCATTGGAGGAGTTTCCACTGAGCCCGGGGCAGAGTCCTGTGTTGGGAGCTGGGCCTAGCGTACAGGGGAAGGCCACGGAAGCAACCATGTCCAAGTGCTGTGGTTTTCCTCACGGAGGATGAGGCCAAGCCACAGGCCGGTGGGAGGGCAGCTGAACCTTGGCCACCATGGAGCGCCTTCTGCAGGGCGTGTTCTGTTCACAAGCTGGTCTCGAACCCCTGACCTCAGGTGATCCTCCCACCTCAGCCTCCCAAAGGGCTGGGATGACAGTCATGAGCCACTATGCCCGGTCTCTACTTTCTGTCTCTATGAATCTGATGACTCCAGGGACTTCATAGGAGTGAAATCGTGCGGTATTCATCCTTTCGTGACTGGCTGGTTTCACTCAGCCTAACGTCCCCAGGTTCACGGATGCTCAACTCCTGACCTCAAGTGATCCACCTGCCTCAGCCTCCCAAAGTGTCCCAGCCCGTGATGCACCACAAGACTGGGGGCCAGTGGGCCCACAGGAGCGGGAGGTGTGTGGGATGCTGCACAGTGACCGAGGCCGGGTGGCAGTGGCTCGATCCGGGGCGGGGAGTCAGTGTGGGGAGGGTCAAAGCCTGGATCGTCTTCAGATATTGGCTGGTGAGCAGGATGTCAGGGTGTGGTGGACAGAGAAGAAATGAGAACGCCCAGGCCTTTAGCCAGCACCTCACTTGCTGAGATGGGGGACGTGGGAGGAACGGCCAGGAAGATGAGCCTGTGATGCGAGGCCCTGTGAGAAGCCTCGGTGGCCCCCTAAGGGCAGAGGACAGAAGAGGCCCGAGGTAGGTCGTCAGTGTGTGAATGTCTCTCTCTCCTTTTTAAGAAAATCAAGGTCAGAAGGCCGGGTGCAGTGGCTTATGCCTCTAATCTCAGCACTTTTGGAGGCCAAGGCAGGCTGATCACCTGAGGTCAGGAGTTTGAGACCAGGAGTTTGGCCAACATGGCGAAACACTGTCTCTATTAAAAATACAAAATTAGTAGGGTGTGATGGCACATGCCTGTAATCCCAGCTACTCAGGGAGGCTGAGGCAGGAGAATTGCTTGAACCCGGGAGGTGGAGGTTGTGGTGAGCCGAGATAGCGCCATTGCACTCCAGCCTGGGCAACAAGAGCAAAACTCCATCTCAAAAAAAAAAAAAAAAAATCAAGGTCCGGCACAGTGGCTCACACTTGTGATCCCAGCACTTTGGGAGGCTGAGGTGGGAGGATCACTTGAGCCCAGGAATTTGAGGCCAGCCTGGCCAATGTGGCAAGACCCCCATCTCTAAAAAAAAAAATACAAGAAAATTAGCCAGATGTGGTGGTTCACACTTGTGGTCCCAGCTACTCAGGGGGCTGAGGTGGGAGGATTACCTGAGCCCAGGAGGTCAAGGCTGCAGTGAACTATGATCGCACCACTGCACTCCAGCCCGAGTGACAGAGTGAAACCCTATCTCAAAAAACCAAAAAACGAAAAGATCAAACCCCAAATCGAGGTGGAATTCATGTGAAAAAGTTAACCTTTTATAATTTTTTTTTCATAAGGATGGAGTCTTGGGATCCCACTATGTTGCCCAGGCTGGTCTCCAACTTCTGGGCTGCACCTCGGCCTCTCAAGGTGCTGCGATGGCAGGCAGGAGCCACCCCGCCCAGCCTCAAGTTAATCATTTCAAAAGGAAAATGCAGAGGCATTTAGAACATTCACCATGCTGTTCAACCACCACCTCTATCGAGTTCCAAAAATAGGGTTTTACAGCCAAGAGACCAGATGGGCTGCAGAGGAGGCGGCTGTGCGCGAGGGCCCCAAAGAGCGCGGAGGGGTGCGGGCTGGGGGCCCCGGGGAGTGGGCTCTGGGTCAGGGCGGGTCCAGGACTGGGGATGGGGCCTTCACCCTGGGGTTCCTGAGGTGGGGCTGGAGCAGCAGGAGGGAGAGAGGGCAGGAGGGCAGGGGGCAGGGGGCAGGGTAGAGCCGGAGGGGGTCCTGGGGGTATTCTGAAACGTGGACTGTGTCGGGTGCTGCTGGGAGGGAACCAGGAGAGGGGCACGTGCCCCTGAACCAGATGGGGGCCAGTGGATCTGGGTCCTGGGAGGCCCCATCCTCTCAGTGGAATGGGACCAGGGCCGCCCCTGAGTGTGAGGGACTGGGCAGAGGAGTGAGCTACCAGCCCACCCAGGAGCCCCAGTGGTCACTGCCTTGCCCGGATACCGGCAGGGGACGTGGGTAACTGGGAGACAATGTGTGGAAAACATGAAGGTGGGGTTGGGGAGGGACCTAGGTCTCGGCGTGAGGCTGTGTGCCTGGGGGACAGTCATGCGCGCCCCACATCATGTAGCTGTGAAGGGTGGTGGGCACCGGAGCCCCTCCCCCAAGGTGCCCTCCCACCTTGGCTGCCCCTTGTGTGTCTGGCCAGAGCCAGCGGCGGACCCAGCCTCTATCGCACCGGGATCTCTGCTATGCGTCAGCCTCGGGAGGGCAAAGGTCTCTGGAGCCAGGGCCCCATGGACAGGCTTGGCTGCTGCCCTTCCCCCCACCCACGCCCCAGCCTGGGCCTTGGCTTGGGGGACACACCTGCCCCACTTGGCTCAACCCAAGGATGTGGCTTACCTGCCCAGGTGCCCCAGACCAGGTCCGGAAATGGTGAGTGGCTGAGTCACCTTGGGCAGCCTGGGATCCCGCAGGGCAGAGTGGGGCTGGGAGGAGGGAGAGGAAGAAGCTGGCGGCTGTGGGCAGAGTCTCAGAGGAGGCAGCTCCTGGAGATGGTGCTGGCAGCCTGGATGTTTGTGGGGGCTGGCGCTGGGCCTGCCCCCTCCCCACCTGGCCCTTGGGGCCCCCATCTCCACCACCACATCAGCTGTGCTGTGGCCACTCTTGGGCCCAGTGTGCACCTGCTGGCCTTGTGGCCTGTCCTGGGGAGAACACAGGTGGTGGATGCCGACTACAGGCAATTTGGGAGAAAATTCCACAGGCCTGGGAGCCCAGAGTGGTCCTGGGCAGAGGCAGGGCAGGTCCTACAGCTTTTTGCCCTGAATGGAGGGCAGCCAGAGTGGAGCCTAGGCTTAGGGAGAGGCCCTCCTGCCTGGGCCTGTGGGGGCCCTGGGGCTGTTGCATCAGGTCAGCTCCCCTTCTACCCTGGAGGGTCCCTGGGGGTGGGCGGCTCCTGTGTGCCTATGCACACCCCGCCCCTTTTCCACTCTGAAAAGGGCTTCGGGCATTTGTAGATGCAGGCAGGCCTGGTCATGCCCAGCAGCCTGAGAAGGAGGCTTGCCCAGCCCAGCCTCGGCCACTTGCAAGATGGAAGGGTCAGCCCGTCCCTTCTGCTTTGGGAACCAACCAACCTTTGTCCTTGCTGGAAGGTGGGGAGCTCTAGCTCCCCGCCCACACACACGAACCCACTCTGCAGAGCCTCGGCACAGTCAAACTGGGAGGCTGCCTTCTATTTCAGTGCCTTCAAGGGCTTGGGGAGAGGTCACTCTCCCAGAGCCCCAGGCCTTAAAACGTTGCCCAGAGTCACCCCACTGGGCTCTTCCCTCCCAGGGTCTGAATCTTTCTTTAAAACAGGGTTTCAGGGGTGGGGAGGGTGGGGATGGTTAATGAATACAAAAAATAGAATAAGATCTAGTATTTGATAGCCCAACAGGATGACCATTGTCAACAATTTGTTGTACTTTTAAAAATGACTAAAAGAGTATAATTGGATTGTTTGTAACACAAATAAATGATACATGCTAGAGGTGGTGGGTGCCCTGTTTGCCCTGATGCGATTATTTCACTTGGCATGCCTGTAGCAAAATGTCTCATGGGCCCCATAAATGTATACATCTACTGTATACTCACAAAAATTAAAGATTAAATATTGTTAAAAATAGGCCAAGGTTGCAGTGAGCCGAGATCGTGCCATTGCACTCCAGCCTGGGCAAGAAGAGTGAAACTCCGTCTTAAAAAAAAAAAAATTGTTAAAAATAGGCCAGGCTCGGTGGCTCACCCCTGTAATCCCAGCACTCTGGGAGGCCGAGGCAGGCAGATCACCTGAGGTCAGGAGTTTGAGACCAGCCTGGCCAACATGGTGAAACCCGTCTCTCTACTAAAAATACAAAAATTAGCTGGGTGTGTTGGGCACCTGTAATCCCAGCTACTTGGGAGGCTGAGGCAGGAGAATCGCTTAAACCTGGGAGGCGGAGGCTGCAGTGAGCCTAGATCATGCCACTGCACTCCAGCCTGGGCTACAGACCAAGACCCTGTCTCAAAAAAAAAATTGTTAAAAATAAAGAAAAATATCAGCCAGTATGGGCCTGAAAAAGAAAAAAAGAAAAAATAATAAAAATAAACAAAACAGGGCCTTGCTTAGGCGCAGTGGCTCATGCCTGTAATCCCAGCACTTTGGGAGGCTGAGATGGAAGGATTGCTTGAGCCCAGGAGTTAGAGACCAGTCTGGGCAATATAGCAATACCTTGTTTCTACAAAAAAAAATTTAAAAATTAGCTGAGTGTGGTGGCATGCACCTGTAGTCCCAGCTACTCAGGAGGCTGAGGCGGGAGGATCACTTGAGCCCAGGAGGTTGAGGCTGCAGTGAGCCAAGATTGCCCCACTGCACTTAAGCCTGGGCAACAGAGCAAGACCCTGTCTCAATTAAAAAAAAAAGAATTCTGATGAAGCCAATTTCTCTTTCTCTGTCTCTTCCTCCTCCTCTCTCACTCAGTGGATTCTGCCTTTGGTGTTGTATCTAAAAAAAATCTTTGCCTAACCCAAAGTTACAGAGACTTTTCTCCTGTTTTCTTTTAGAAGTTTTATGGCTTTAGGTTTTACCTTTAGCACCATGATGCATTTTGTGTTAATTTTTGGAGACGGTGAGAGGTATGGGTTGTTTGCTGTGTTGTGCATGATACCTGATTGTTCCAGCACTGTTGGTAGGAAAGATTGTTCGCTCTTTCCTGAACTGACTTTATATCTTTGCCGATAATTAGTTGTCTGCATATGTGTGGGTTTATTTCTAGATTCCCAATTCCGTTCTATTGATCTGTTCATCTGTTTTTGTGCCAGTACCACCACACTGTCTTGATAACTGTAATTTTATAATGAGTTCTGAAAACAAGTAGTGTTAGTTCTCCCTCCTTGTCTTTTTTCTAAGTTGTTTTGGCTATTCTAGGTTCTTTGCATTTACATACGAATTTTAGAATCAGCTTATTCATTTTTTTTTTTTTTAAAGATGGGGTTTCACTGTGATGGCCAGGCTGGTCTTGAACTCCTGACCTCAGGTGATCCACCCACCTCAGCCTCCCAAAGTGCTAGGATTACAGATGTGAGCCACCGTGCCCAGCAGCTTGTTCATTTTAAAAATCCTATTGAAATTCTGATTGGTATTGCATTGACTCTATAATTTGGAGAGAATTTATGTGTTATTAATGTTGAGTCTTCCAACCTATGAAAACATTATCTCTTTCCAAATCTACAGGTCTTCTCTAATTTCTTTGAGTGATATTTTGTAGTTTTCCTGTCCTATGTTTTATATCTATTGTCATGTTTATCCCTCTTTCATACATTTTATGCTATTATAAATGGTATTTTAAATAAATGTTCAATTTCTGACTGCTTGTTGCTAGTATATAGAAATAGAATTGATTTTTGTATATTTATCTTGTATTGTGCAACCTTGCTAAACTTGTTCTCGTAGTTTTTTTTTATTAAGTCTGTTGTATTTTCTACATAGATGATCATGTTGTCTGTTAATGAAGATAATTTTAGCTCTTTCTTTCCAATCTAGATGCTTCTTATTTCTTTATATTGCCTTATTGCACTGACTAGACTCTAGCTCCGTGTTGACTAGGAGTGGTTAGAATAGACATTCTTGTCTAGTTCTTGATCTTGGGGGAAAGCAGTCAGTTTTTCTCCCTTGAGTATGACATTTGCTGTACACGTTTCATAGATCCTCTATATCAAGTTGGGGAATTTCCTCTCTATTCTTAGTTTTCTGGGAGTTTTATCAGGATGTTACATTTTGTCAACATTTTTTGCAGCTATTGAAATAACTGTATGTTTTTTCTTTTTTAATCTGTAAATATGGTGAATGACATTGATTGATGGTGAATGACATTGATTGATGGTCAAATGTTAAACCAACCTTGCATTACTGTTATAAACCCCTGTTGATCATGGTGTATAACTCTTTTTATATATTGTTGGATGTACCCTTTTATATATTATTGGATGTATTGTCGGAGGTACATCTTTTTATGGACCTATGTTTTGATTTCCCTTGGGTAAATTCCAAGGAGTAGAATGGCTGTGTCATATGGGAGAAATATCTTTAACTATGTAAGAAAGTGCCAAGCTGTTTTGAGAGTGGGTCAGACTAATTTGTACTTCTACCAGCAGTGGATGAGAGTTCCAGTTGCTCTGTATCCTCATCAACACTTGGTAGCATCCATCTTTTAAATTTTAGTCATCCTACTCAGGGTGCAACACCACAAAAGCTTTTTAAAAAGGATACAGATGTCCTGCCCTTCCAGTGACAACCTTGTGTCACCTCTGTCCCCAACACACTTGATTTAACTGGCTCTTGTCTTTTGATTCTTATGTAAAAGGTTTCCATATTTTTTGTGCATATGCGAGACAGGGTCTATGACACCCAGACTGGAGTGTAGTGGCTCAGTCTCAGCTGACTGCAACTCCACCTCCTGGGCCCAAGCCATCCTCCCACTTCAGCCTCCTGAGTATCTGGGACTACAGGCATGAGCCACCATGCCTGGCCATTTTTTTGTAGAGGTGGGGTTTTACCATGTTGCCCAGACTGGTCTCCAACTCCCGGGCTCAAGCGATCCTCCTGCCTTGAACTCCCAAAGTGCTGGAATTATAGCTGTGCGTCCCCGTGCCTGCCTGGTGTCTCTGTTTCTTCATGTGAAACTCCCTGAGCCGTCCTCAGGTATAGGCTGTTTATATTGTGTGTGTGGGTGTGCACGCACGCATGTATATCCTCACAAACAGATACCAGGAGGATGTGACAGGTTTGCATCAGCCTCCAATTTTACACCAGGGGAGCCTCGTGCCAGTTGCAAGAGGTCAGGACAGGTTGTAACCACTCCGTAGCCTCACTGGTATCTGGTTTGTCAAAGATACGCGATATTAGTAATGGCCGTAAGCTCTCAGTCCTACTTACAAGCGCTTCTTGGGCTCACTCGTCTGGGTCACACCCATTTTTTCCCTCTAAGCAGAGGTTGGCAAACTTTTTATTTTTTTGAGAGAAAGTCTCACTCTGTCGCCGAGGCTGGAGTGCAGTGCAGTGGCATAATCTCGGCTCACTGCAATCTCCGTCTCCTGGGTTCAAACAATTCTCCTGCCTCAGCCTCCCGAGTAGCTGAGATTACAGGTGCCCGCCACCACGCCCAGCTAATTTTGTATTTTTGGTAGAGACAGCATTTCTCCATGTTAGTCAGGCTGGTCTTGAACTCCTGACCTCGTGATCCACCCACCTCCATCTCCCAAAGTGCTGGGTTGACAGGTGTGAGCCACCATGCCCAGCCAGCAAACTTTTTCTTAAAAAGATGGATAGTAGGGTCGGGCGCAGTGGCTCACACCTGTAATCTAGCACGATGGGAGGCCAAGGCAGGTGGATGACCTGAGGTCGGAAGTTTGAGACCATCCTGACCAACATGGAGAAACCCCATCTCTACTAAAAATACAAAATTAGGCCGGCCGCGGTGGCTCGCACCTATAATCCCAGCACTTTGGGAGGCCAAGGCAGGCAGATCACGAGGTCTAGAGATCGAGACCATCCTGGCCAACATGGTGAAACCCCGTCTCTACTAAAAAAATACAAAAATTAGCTGGGCATGGTAGCACACGCCTATAGTCCCAGCTACTCGGGAGGCTGAGGCAGGAGAATTGCCTGAATCCGGGAGGCGGAGGTGCAGTGAGCTGAGATCGCGCCACTGCACTCCAGCCTGGCGCCTGGTGACAGAGCGTGACTCTTTCTCAAAAAAAAAAAAAAAAAAAAAAAAAATACAAAATTCACTGGGCGTGGTGGTGCATGCCTGTAATCCCAGCTACTTGGGAGGCTGAGGTAGGAGAATTGCTTGAACCCAGGAGGCGAAGGTTGCGGTGAGCCGAGATCGAGACATTGCACTCCAGCCTGGGTGATAGGGTGAAAGTCCATCTCAAAAAAAAAAAAAAGTAAATATTTTAGAGCCGTAGAATCTCCATCACAGCTACTCAACAACTCAATGACTGCTCACAAAAGCAGCTGCAGACAATCTATAAACAAACAGGCATGGCTGTGTTCCAGTGAAACCTTATTTACAACAACAGGCAGCCGGCCTACACCCATCGAGTCCAGCTCCCACTACGGGATCTGTGAACAGGCCTCCTTCCAGGCCAGGAGAGGGACAGCCCGTCCAGAGCGCCTGAGTGCGGATGGAGGTGGGCACAGGCATTCTGGCCCTTGGCTGGCGGGAGCTGTTGGTGGCCTTTGCTCAGCCACTCTCAGGACTTCCAGACAGGCAGATAAAGGCCGTGAGACAGGAAGCTTGGGTCCGTGGTCCACACTGTCAGAGCAGAACCCAGCAACATTGCCATGCGGCGAGAAGAAGGGGTCCCCACTGCACCTCGAGTGGCGATGTTCCCAGCTGGGCTCATGCTGCCCATACCCCTCTAAGTGGCTTGTGCTGTTCCATCTCACAGATGAGGAAGCTGAAGTCCGGGACTGCCCTGCCTGCTGGGCGCTCTGTGCATAGCCACGCACTGAGCATTTGTGAGCAGCTTTGATGAAGGCTTTGGGAGAAGACGGGGAGAAGACAGGGTCTGGGGGGAGGAGCCAGGACTCTCTTCTGGGACTGCAGTGCAGTTCTTCACCACCTGTTCTCCAGAGGTTTGTGTAACTAAATACTTTGCTGGCCAGACACAGTGCCATACCTCTGTAATCCCAATACTTTGGGAGCCCAAGACAAGAGGATCACTTGAGCCCAGGAGTTCAGGCCCAGCCTGGGCAACACAGAGAGACTTCATCTCTACTAAAAGTTTTTAAAATTAGCTGGGTATGATGGTGCACGCCTATAGTCCCAGCTACTTGGGAGGCTGAGGCAGGAGGATCACTTGAACCCAGGAGTTGGAGGCTGCAACTCCAACCACTAAACTCCACCTTGGGCAACAGAGCAAGACCCTATCTCAAAAAAAAAAAAAAAAAAAATCCACAAACCCAAAAGCAGACAACGGCTGATCCTGTAACTCCGTTCTTTCTCCCAAAAGCCGCTCTACTCAGCACAGGCAACACTCCCGGTGCCGGTGACGGATCACGTGGCAAATGTTTGCCAAGTGACTGAGGGGTGAGGAGAAAGCCTTTGGTCTCTTGGACACAGGGCTCTGTTGAAGTAGGGCTGTTGGTGACTCCTTCATTCACGACTCCCGTGGAGACCTCCTCTGTACTGAGCTGTGTGTCAGATCTGGGAATGCTGGGTCTTGGGTCCTCAGGCAGCCCACATTAATCAGGCTCCCTGATTAATGAAGTCCGTCTCTTCATTAACGGCTGTGACAAGCAACCCCCAAATCCCAGGGGCCCCGCGTGTTGGTTCTCCTGTACAACATGATCTCCAGCGGGGCTGGCTTGGGCGCCTCTCCTCCTGGCGGTGACTCAGGGCCCAGGCCTGGCCCCACTGGGCCTCCACCTCCCTGCCACGGAGTCCCCCCACCAGCCAAGGGTGGGCCCCAAGCAGCGTGGGGAGGGGGGCTATCCTCAGCCAGGCCTGGAGGGCGGGGTCCTCTCCACTCATGATTCCCCAGACAAGCTTCCTTCCGCAGCTGCACCTGCCTGTCGGGAAGTGCTTCAATTATCATCAGCCTCACCCAGGAGAACCTCCACTTAAAAATAAAAGCATTTCAGAGATGACGCATCTCCCCCAGAGAGACTGTTCTCTCTAGGGCTCCCTTCAGCCATCCTACCCCTTGACTTAGTTATTGTGATGGGTCGTTTGGAGCAGGAAGAAAACAGGAGAGTCACACTGCAGCCCAGCTGGACCTTCCCCATGGCTCACTTTGTCATTTCAGAATGAGACGTTTCACATGTGCAGAAGCAGACTGCGCAGTGGCACCCATACCCCGCATGGTGGCTCATGCCTATAATTCCAGCACTTTTGGAGGCTGAGGTGGCCAGCCTGGCCAACATAGTGAAACCCCGTCTCTACTAAAAATACAAAAATTAGCCATGCGTGGTGGTATGTGCCTCACTACTCAGGAGGCTGCTGCAGGAGAATCACTTGAATCCAGGAGGCAGAGGTCGCAGTGAGCCAAGATTGTGCCATTGCACTCCAGTCTGGGTGACAGAGACTCTGTCTCAAAAAAAAAAAAAAAAAGATTCTGCTGCCTCAGCCTCCCAAAACGCTGGGATTATAGGCATGAGCCACAATGCCCAGCTTTGTTGAACCTTTTTGTGTGTGTGTGTGTCACCCAGGCTGGAGTGCAATGGCGCAATTTTGGCTCACTGCAACCTCCGCCTCCCGGGTTGAAGCAATTCTCCTGCGTCAGCCTCCTGAGTAGCTGGGATTACAGGCGCGCACCACTGTGTCTGGCTAATTTTTGTGTTTTTAGTAGAGATGGGGTTTCACCAAGTTGGTCAGGCTGATCTGGAACTCCTGACCTCATGATCTGCCCGCCTCAGCCTCCCAAAGCACTGGGATTACAGGTGTGAGCCACAGTGCCCAGCTTTGTTGACCCTTTTAAGGCAAACTAGACATGGAGATGTGGAATCCCTAGACAGGCCGCATCTGTGGCAGGGTGAAGCCACAGGGCCTT
Organism: Cacajao melanocephalus; assembly: GCA_963573385.1. NCBI lineage: Eukaryota > Metazoa > Chordata > Mammalia > Primates > Pitheciidae > Cacajao > Cacajao melanocephalus. Next base: position 11,639 of record CAUYLG010001261.1, on the reverse strand, counting down.
TGTCACACCTACCAAGTTAGTGCTGGCCGGGCGCTGTCACCAGCGCATGGTGTATCTTGAGCGCTTCTGCGGCTACGGTCCGCCCTTCGGGGACAGGTGCCGCGTTGGATAGAGGCCTTCCCTGCACTCAGATCCTATCTGAGTTTTCCTATCTTGGCTCCGTCACCCAGGAGGATTCAGGCCTACAGACGTCTCCTAGGGCAGCAGACACCGGGAAAGCGCGTGGACCATGTCCTCACGAGCGCTGGGTGCCCTCCAGCCCAGGGGCATGGGCTCCTATTGGGCCAGCCTCTGCTGGAGGTTCCCGGCACCCCATGCAGAGCCTGTGCAGATCGGCTTCCTCAGATGTCATGGGGTGTTTAGGGAAAGTTCTGCCTGCCACCGGGCAGGGGCGGGGCTCAGGTGATGATGGGGTTAGGTATCTGCACGGAGCCAGCTGTACCTGGGGATCTCCTCTAAAGCCTCCCATGGCATGCCAGGGACTCCTGACCCTGACCCCAGGCTCTGCCCACCCTCCCTCCGGGGTCCCTGGGCTGAGCCTCCGTGAACGCCTGGCTTTTCCTTGCAGATCCTGACTGGGCCTCCTACACCCTGGGAGTGTTCATCTGCCTGAGCTGCTCGGGAATCCACCGGAACATCCCCCAGGTCAGCAAGGTCAAGTCCATCCGCCTGGATGCCTGGGATGAGGCCCAAGTGGAGGTATGGTGGAGGCGGGGGGAGGGAGGAAGGGAGGACCCCCATGCAGTCTTGCACCACACTCTGGGTGGCCCCAGCTCTGGCCTTTTGAGCCACAGACGCCAGGCTCCCTGGGGCCTTGAGCTACTCTGAGGGGCCCAGCTGGCTGGCCCCGAGGCTGCGGAGGCCAGGGCAGCTGCAGGACCTGGACCCCAACCCCTCTCCCATGGCTCCTCCTGTGTGGCTGCTCCTCCCACCCCGTGCTGGGTCCACCCCTCTGTGGGCAGCTCCAGGTGTGTGTGGTGGGCCCAGGAGTGAAGGCGGCAGCTGATTCCCATGCCCTGGAGCTCCTGAGCGCTCCCCTCAAATCCCCACATCTGGATAGAGTGAGACCCTGTCTCTAAAAAAAAAAAAAAGAAAAGAAAAGAAACAGAATGCATTGCCTCAGGCCCATTTGGCCCCACCCCGACCCAGAGTTGCATTTCCCAGTTGTCCCCGTGTACCCCAGCCTGCTGCCGCTTACGACTGGATGACCTGTCCCCTGGGAGGCCTCTGAGGTGACACAGGCACTTGCCCACCTCTCAGCCATGCATCTGATAAAGTTTCACGAAGCCCTTGTCATGACCAGGCAGGGACACCAGCCACAGATGCCTCTCGGGGCCTTAGAGACGCCCCTCTTGGGAGGGAGATGGTGTGAGCGACCAGGAACCTGGCAGTGCAGGGGGAGCCATGTAGGCTGGGGGTGGCAGGAAGGGCTCTATAGGGAGACCCCGAGGGAACTGGAGAAGGAATGAGGCCCCAGTGGGGGTGGATGGGCTGCAGCTGGGATGGTGCGTGGGGCCTGAAGACCCGGGTGGGAGGGTTGCTCCAGCTCTGCTCTTGGGGCTTTGGGTCTCAGAGCCGCAGATCTGCTTGGCTGCTGTCCCGCTGTTGAGCGGGACAGAGGGGTCGCGTGGAAGTGAGAGCGATGGTCTGGGGGCTGCTGTGGGGACGGGGTGGGTCATAGAGGCTGGTCGACCCCTGTACATGTCTTCCCAGCACTTCAACACCACTGACCCCTGCTCCCAGCCCCCAGCTCTCCAACACCACTGACCCCGGCCCCCTCTCTCCAGCACCACTCACCCCAGTCCCTCCTCTGATACCACTGACCCCGGCCCCCCTTCTCCAACACCGCTGACCCCGGCCCTCCTTCTCCAACACCACTGACCCTGGCCCCCCTCTCTGACACCACTGACCCCTGCCCCCGCTGGCCATAACTCGTTTCCTTCTAACCGGCAGCCGTGGTGCATGAGCTACACCTGGGGGCTTGTTAGAACTCACAGCTGGGATTCCAGTGCCTCAGCTGGATGTGGGGACAAGGATCCCTTGAGCCCAGGAATTCTTTTTTTTTTTTTAGATGGAGTCTAGGGCAATCTGGGCTCACTGTAACCTCCACCTCCTGGGTTCAAGCGATTCTCCTGCCTCAGAGTGGCTGGGATTATAGGCATCCGCCACCACGCTCGGCTAATTTTTGTATTATTAGTAGAAACGGGGTTTCACCATGTTGGCGAGGCTGGTCTTGAACTCCTGACTTCAGGTGACCTGTCTGAAGGCGTGGGCCACCGCGCCCGGCTGAGCCAAGGAATTGAGGCTGCAGTGAGTTGACTACACCTCTGCCCTCCAGCCTGAGAGAACAAGATCCAAGGACGGCAGAGTCCCTGACCCACCCAGGGCGGCCCCAAATCACCCCCCACACCCTCAGTCAAGGGGTCCCTGCGAATTCCCTCAGGACCCTGGCCCACCCCCTTCGACCCCCTTCACTGATACGGAGGGGACACTTGGGTTGTGATACCTGTCCCTTCGCCAGGCTGTGAGTTTGAGCCTCTGTTTCCTTCCCTAAAAAACGGGCAGGGTGACTCCTGGACCATCCCCCTCCCTCGACAATGGAGGACCAATGGTCAATGTCAGATGAGGGGGCAGGTGTCCCATCTCCAGGTACCTCTGCCATCACTCCTGGAGGAAACAGCGTGGGTCCCTAGAGGGCTTATGGGGACGTAGAGTCCTCCGGCTCGGGGAGAACACCTGCCCATTGTCCCCATAATTCCAGGACAAGTGGGGCAAGGGCCCAGGGGTGGGGCATTCACTGTTGTTGGGAAAATCCCTGAATGCCATCAGTGGGAGAGGATGGGGGCCACCTGGGTGCTGTACAGATCTCATGGGATTGAAGCCCAGAGAGGAAGGCTGGGGAGGGCCCACCACGTGTGTTATTAGGAAACCCCTTGGCTGGACAAGGTGGCTCACGCCTGTAATCCCAGCACGGTGAAACCCCGTCTCTACTAAAAATACAAAAATTAGCCAGGCGTCATGGCAGGCACCTGTCATCCCAGCTACTCGAGAAGCTGAGGCAGGAGAATTGCTTGAACCCAGGAGGTGTAAGTTGTAGTGAGCCCAGATTGTGCCACTGCACTCCAGCCTGGGCAACAGAGCAAGACTCCATCTCAAAAAAAAAAGGACACCCCTAATTCCTGCTGCAGAGATCCAGTGTGATGGGGCCTGCAGGACAGCATCAGGCTGGGGCCACGAGAAGATTCCATCCCCATCTGTTGTCTGCACGTTCACTTGTGTGATGAAAACCAAAGATTAATCTCAGGCATATTTTATGGTTTTTTTTTTCAATTCTTTTATAAAACTTTTAAAACAACTGATCCATTGAGATGCAATTCACAGCCGTACTATTCACCATGTAAAGTACACAGTTGAAGGGTTTTTACTAAATTCACAGAATTGTGCAACCATCACCACAGCCAATTTTAGAACATTTTCATCTTCCCTTCCTCCTTCCTTTCTTCCCTCCTTCCCTCCCTCCCTCCTTTCCTTCCTTCCTTCCTTTCTCTGTCTCTCTCTTTTTCTTCTTTTCTTGTTTTTGAGACAGGGTCTCGCTCTGCTGCCCAGGCTGGAGTACAGTGGCACTATCATAGCTCACTGCAGCCTCGAACTCCTGGGCGCCGGTGATCCTCCTGCCTCAGCCACCTGAGGAGTAGCTAGGACGCCAGGCATACACCACCATGCCTGGCTAATTTATTTATTTGTTTATTTTTTGAGATGGAGTCTCACTCTGTCACCCAGGCTGGAGTGCAGTGGCGCAATCTCAGCTCCTGCAACCTCTGCCTCCCATGTTCAAGTGTTTCTCCTGCTTCAGTCTCTTGAGTAGCTGGGATCACAGGTGCATGCCACCATGCCCGGCTAAGTTTTGTATTTTTAATAGAGATGGGGTTTTGCCATGTTGGCCAGGCTGGTCTTGAACTCTTGGCCTCAGATCATCCACCGCCTCGGCCTTCCCAAGCACTGGGATTATACATATGTGAGCCACTGTGCCAGGCCTGGCTAATTGAAAAAAGAAAATGTGTAGTGATGGGGTGTTGCTGTGTTGGCCAGACTGGTCTCGAACTCCTGGGTGCAAATGAACCTCTCAAAACGCTGTGATGACAGGCATGTGCCACAGCGCCTGGCCTAGTGTATGCTTCTAAGAGACATTCTTCCCCTGTTCGGTGCGCGGAGCTCCACAACCTCCTGAGTGAACCACGACCTGCTTGCCGCGAACCCTTAGGCTGGACAAGCAGGTTGTTTCCAGCCAGTTCCTGCTGTGACCGCCGGGCCAGTGAGCAGCCTCACAGATGCCTCACTTTGCACATATGGAAGTGTATTGGTGGCCTGAATTCCTAGAAGTGAAAGTGGAAGTTCAAAAGTTACGTGGCTTGGTATTTCTGGAGAGATGTTTGCCAAACTCCCCACTATAACTGCTCACATGCCCCCACACGCCACAGGGGTGTTTGCCTCTACCTCCTCCTTTGCTACCCTGAGGGTGAGAGGTTCTCAGGATCTCTTGCTTTTTTTTTTTTTTTTGAGATGGAGTCTTGCTCTGTTGCCCAGGCTGGAGTGCAGTGGCACAATCTCAGCTCACTGCAACCTCTGCTTTCGGGGTTCAAGCAATTCTCCTGCCTCAGCCTCCCAAGTAGCTGGGATTACAGGCACCTGCCACCACACCCGGCTAATTTTTGTAATTTTAGTAGAGACGGGGTTTTACCATATTGGCCAGGCTTGTCTTTAACTCCTGGCCTCAGGTGATCTGCCCGCCTAGGTTTCCCAAAGTGCTGGGATTACAGGCCTCCCAAAGTGCCCGGCCCTGTGTTTTCTTGCTGTGCACTGTCTCATCAAACCTTTGCCTGCCTTTCTTCTGCAATGTTAGCTGTTTTCATCTTCCAGGGGTTTCTGGTAAGTTAGGGAAATTAACCCTTTGAGATATTAAAAACATGTTTTTCTAGGTTGTCTTTCGAATTTGCTCATGGTGGTTTTTGCCACGGAAATTTTTTACTTTGACGTAATCAAAGTGGTCAACCTTTTTCTTTTGTGGTTTTAGGGTCTATAGTATATATAAATAGGCCTTCTCTGTCGCCCAGGCAGGAGAAAGGTGGCGCAATCACAGCTCACTTCAGCCTCAAGCTCCTGAGCTCAAGTGATCCTTTCACCTGAGCCTCCTAAGTAGCTGGAACTGCAGACGCACAGCTCCACACCTGGCTAACTTTTGTATTCTTTGTAGAGATGGGGTTCTCACTATGTCCCCCAGGCTGTCTTGCACTTCTTGCCTCCAGTGATCCACCTGGCTCAGTATCACAAGTGCTGGGATTACAGGTGTGAGCCACCTCACCCAACCCTGATGGTTTTTATTTTTTTTTTTGAGACGGAGTTTTGCTCTGTCACCTAGGCTGGAGTGCAGTGATGTGCTCTCAGCTCACTGCAGCCTCTGCTCCCGGGTTCAAGCGATCCTCCTACCTCAGCCTCCCAAGTAACTGATACTACAGGCGCACGCCACCATGCCCAGCTAATTTTTGTATTTTTAGTAGAGATGGGGTTTCACCATATTGGCCAGGCCAGTCTCGATGAACTCCTGATCTCGTGATCTGCCCACCTTGGCGTCTCAAAGTGCTGGGATTACAGGTGTGAGTCACCACGCCCTGCCTTCTTTTTTCTTTTCTTTTTTTAAAGACCAAGTGTCACTCTGTCGCCCAGGCTGGAGTGCAGTGGCATAATCTCAGCTCACTGCAATGTCCACCTCCCAGGTTCAAGCGATTCTCCTGCCTCAGCCTCCCAAGTAGCTGGGACTACAGTCACCTGCTGCCACGCCTAGCTAATATTTGTATTTTTAGTAGAGATGGGGTTTCACCATGTTGGCCAGGCTGGTCTCAAACTCCTGACCTCAGGTAATCCACCCACCTGGGCCTCCCAAAGTGCTGGGATTACAGGCATGAGCCACCGTGCCTGGCCGAGGGTTATTTTTTAATAACAGTTTTATTGAGATATAATAAATATATATATTTCATTCCTGTAAATTGTACAGTTGAGTCATTTTAGTGATGCTGGAGCTGCACAGCCATCACCACTGTCTAATTTCAGAACATCTTAGCTTCCCAACCCAGCCCTATGCTCACCGCTCCGCCATCGCCCCCGCCTAGCCATTACTGGATGTAGACAGACTTGCTGCATGTCTCTGCAGATTTGCTTGTTCTGAACATTTCAGACAGATGCAATCACACCATATGTGGTCTTTTTTTTATTTGAGACAGGGTCTCACTGTGTTGCTCAGGCTGGTCCTGAACTCCCCAGCTCAAGTGATCCTGCCACCTTGGCTTCCCAAAGTGCTGGGATCACAGGCGTGCACCACCACGCTTGGCCAATATGTGGTGTTTTGGGTCTAGTTTCCTTCACGAGCACCGTGTATTCAAGGACCACCTGGGTCATAGTGTGTGTCAGAGTTGCGTTCCTCTTTTTTTTTTTTTTGAGATGGAATCTCACTGCCACCCAGGCTGGAGTGCAGTGGCGCAATCTCTGCTCACTGCAACCTTCACCTCCTGGGTTCAAGCGATTCTCCTGCCTCAGCCTCCCGCATAGCTGGGATTATAGGCACCCACCAGCACACTGGCTAATTTTTGTATTTTCAGGAGAGATGGGGTCTCCCCATGTTTTCCAGGCTGGTCTTGAACTCCTGACCTCAAGTGGTCTGCCCGCCTCTGCCTCCCAAAGTGCTGGGATGATAGGCGTCAGCCACCACGCCTGGCCAGCCTTCCTCTTTATGGCCGACTGACCCTCCATTGTGTGGCTTGATCTTATTTAGTTGATCTGTGTTTCTGTTCACGGACATGGGGCTTGTTACCATGTGACTCTCATGGAGAACGCTGCTGTGAACATTCGTGTGCGGGTCTTTGTGTCTTCACATCTCTTAAGGTGCAGAGGAATTGCTGGGCTCTATGGGAACTGTGTGGTGAGCACTTTGAGGAACTGCAGGATTCTTTCCCACCACAGCTGCAGGTTCCCAGAAGCAGCGTAGGGGGGCTCTGATCTCTACATCCTCTCCAGCATGCTTCCCTTTGCGGCTTTGATCGTGCCATCCCTGTGGGGAGAGGTGGTAGCTTACTGCGGGTTTGACCTGCATTCCCCTGATGCCTAACAATGTTGAGTGCCTCAGCGTGGGCTGAGTGGCCATTTGTATATCTTCTTTGGAGAAATGTCCATTCAAATCCTTACCCATTTTTAGGCTGAGGTGGGAGGATGGCTTGAGCCCAGGAGCTTGAGACCAGTTTGGGCAACAGAGTGGAACCACATCGCTATTAAAACAAATTTACATGTACATACATACATATATGTATGTACGTATGTATGTATATGTAATAAAAAATATATATGTAAAAATAATTTTTAAAACCTTACCCATTTTATTTTTTATCTTACTTTTATTTTTTTTTGCAGAGATAGGGTGTTGCTCTGTATCCCAGGCTGGAGTGCAGTGGTGTAACCACAGACCATTGTAGCCTTGACCTCTTGGGCTCAAGTGATCCTCCCACCTTGGCCTCCCAAAGTGCTGGGATTCCAGGCACAAGCCGCTGCATCCAGTGGAGACAGGGTCTTGTTCTGCTGCCCAGGCTGGAGTTCAGTGGCGCGATCGTAGCTCACTGCAACCTCAATCTGCCAGCCTCAGGCCATCCTCTTACTGCAGCCTCCTGAGTAGCTGGGACCACAGGTGTGCACCACCACACCTGGCTAATTTTTATTTTTTTTTGAGAGACAGGGTCTCACTATGTTGCCCAGGCTGGTCTTGACCTCCTGGGCTCAAGTGGTTCTCCTGCCTTGGGTTCCCAAAGTGCCGGGATTACAGACGTGAACCCCTCTCCCCGGCCAGCCCTTGCTAACTTTTTAAATTTTAGAACCATTTTTAGGTAAAATAATAATAAATTATATTGCTGGTTTTTGACAATTATAAAAACCATGTAGACTTCCCTAAGGAGACGTTTTCCCGCTTCCCTGTGTCTCTGTGTCCTTGGAAGCACCTGCAGCTCTTCCCCACAGAGACCAGGGGCGTTGCTCATCCAGTGGCCTGGGCGCCTCGCCCCGTTGCTGTTGGAGACAGGAGCTTTCCTACGATTCTGTCTTCTAAAGGATTGTGTTTCTATGGAAAGCCATTAGTTTTTGCATTGTAATTTGGTGCCAGCCTCGTGTTGCTTATGACTTTTCCAGCTGCTCCTCTGGGTCCTCCCTGTTTGCAGCTGGGTGGTCCTGGGAGCAGGTGATGTTAGAGGACTTCTATTTGGCTGGGCCTGGCCGCAGCCTCAGTTGAGTAGCATTCAAGGAGCAAACAGCAGCTGCCCCGGGGGCTTAGAGCACGGCAAACTGAGCCCTCTTATGCCCTCAGGGCTGGTGTGGGGTACAGTGGGGCCCCCTGCCCCGTCCTGCCAGCCCCACGTGCCCCGATGGCGGGGTCATTGCCAGGGTCATCGCCAGCATCCACCGTTAGGGTGTTTGCATCTGCCAGGAGCACAGTCCGTGTGACGGCTTCCCGGAGCCTCCCCTCCTTCCCAGCGCCGTTTCCTTCTCCCTCAGCCTGTTCTATGCTTTGTAAACGTGTTCTGGGTCCCTGCCGTGTGTGGGCCTCAGAGACTCTGTCTGGGCCGGGTCTGGGTCTCTTGCTCACCAGCCCATCTCCAGGCCCCCATGTCCAGCGCCTGTTGGGTCCTTGCTACATGTGAGCTGGGGAGCTGGGTGAACAAGGAACCCCTGCATCTCTGGAGCAGAGATGGGGGTCACAGGATGCAGCCAGCTGTCTCCCATGGGATGCCCGGTGTGGGTGGACTCAGATATTGAAACAGTGGGGCAGAGCTCAGACCCATCCTCAAGAGGGGACTGGCCCCCAGGCCCCCTTTGCTGGAACCCCATCTTTAGGGATGCTGGCTCCTTCTGGTGCCAGGGGAGGGTTGATCACTCAGAAATGGTGTCCCTGGGGTGGGAGGAGGTGGGGGTTCCCATCCTGGCGCTGGTGGAGCCCTCAGAGCCTTGGGTCTACTGGGTCCCTGTGGTGAGGGCCCTGATGCAGCCGGCACCCCTTGGCTGCCCCAGGGACCCCAGGTCTCTGACCTGGCCGCCCCTCTCTTGCAGTTCATGGCCTCCCATGGGAACGATGCCGCGAGAGCCAAGTTTGAGTCCAAAGTGCCCTCCTTCTACTACCGGCCCACTCTCTCCGACTGCCAGTGAGTACAAAGGGGCCTTGTCAGGGCTGCAGTAAACAGTGAAGGGTGGCTCCGAGATGGCCCCGGGAGGACCCGGGAGGGTGGGGTGGTGGGTGCCGCCCACAGGGTTCAGAGAGAATCAGCTGCAGCTGTGTCCCCCAGACCCCGACGTGCCACCTGCGTCCACTGCCTGCCACTGGGCTTTGCTTCTGGGGTCGGGGGTGGGGGGCGCCGGGGCAAGACCGGGACAGGCATTCTGCATCAGTAGCTGCAGCCCACCCAGGTTCGCTGGGGCCTTGGGGGGTCTCGATTGGATCTGAGGGGGACTCCTGGGTACTCCTTGAGGTCTGGGAGGAGGATGAGGGGGCTGCTGTTGTTTGGGGCCTGCCCTGGCTCCCCAGAGCAGGAGTGGACGTGGGTTCCGGTGGCCCTGTCGGGGAAGCGTGGGACCCCATCCTCTGGGCATCCTAGGGTCAGGAGGTTGTGGAGAGAGGCCTGCTTCGCTTCACACCAGCCACCTCTGCCAACACCCGCCCTCCAAGCCTCAGTCTTCCATCTGCCCGGCCAGTGGGAATGACAGGTGACAGCCAAACAGGGCCTGACCTGACTGTGCTCACACTGAACCCTCGCCTGTCACAGGGGAGGGACGTGTGGCCCCCTGGGTGCCCTCCGGCCCCCCGAGCTTCCTGCCCGGTTCCAGCCCTAGCTCAATCCCAGCCCCCGGGAGCGCCTGGCCTCTTGTCTACTCAGCACCTCCCTCTGTTGACTCACTCCGTAAACCCACTCACTGGAGGGCCCACCCTGTAGGGACACCTCGAGAATGGGCTGGGTGCAGGGTTCGGGTGTGAGCCACCGTGCGGCAGAGAAGCAGCGGCGCCTGGCCTCCCAGCCCTCAGGGCCCGAGTGTGTCGCTGGCTCTGCCCTGACTCAGGGGTGGAGAGGGCCTGCGCTCTGCCTGCCACGGAGCTGCTGGGGGGGCTGCAGTTACCAGAGGCCTTCCCCGGTATCCAGGGCCCAGCCTGGGGGCTGTGCCCCCTGCAGTGAGCTCCCTGAGGGGACAGCGGGGTCAGGTGTCCTCACTGGATCAGAGGGCCTCTCGGAGAATATGGAAGGTGGGAAGCCAGGTGGGGGTTGGGGGGCAGGGTAGGGAGGAGCAAAAGGGAGGAGGGAGGAGGAGGAGGGAGGAGGGACAGACTTCCTGGCTGCTACCCCACAGACCACCCTGGGCTTTTCTTTTTTTAAATATAGAGATGAGGGTCTCTCTATGTTGCCCAGACTGGTCGAAAATTTCTGGGCTCCAGTGATCCTCCTGGCCTAGCCTCCTAAAGTGCTGGGGTCACAGTGCCAGCCGGCCTTCCCTGGGTCTTGGTGAAGGGCTCTCCAGGTTGTTGGGGGGAGCAGGGGCTGGAGGTGTGCTCAGGCCACGAGCGCCATAGTTTCTTTGCTGCATGTTGATTTGTTACTTTAAGGGGTCATTGTACCCAGCCCCAGTCCCAGCGTGTGGCAGGCATTTTCTTGATGAGCCTCCCTGGAGCCTAGAGACAGGTCCAGCTGCAGTCCCCATGTCGCTGCTAAGGAGACTGAGGTTGGCGGCTCAGTCCCCTGCGCTCACCTCTCCCCTCCCACCAGGGTAGGCCGGGGGCCCTGGCCCCTTGTGCCTGCATCCTGAGACCCTGGGTGCTGGCAGCTCCTCCTCTGCCCCAGCCCTTATAGGGAAACCCTGGCCCCACCCTGCGGGTTCTCAGTATGAATCACGGAACCCCAGCACAGCTATTTTTGAGACATTATTTTATCACCCTACTCCTGGCTGCTCTGTGGCTTGGGTCATTGCCTCCAAGTTCCTCCCCTTCCCACTCTTGGGCTGTTCTGAGTCGGGACCAGGAGCAGACATGGGTGCGGGACCTGGGGGAGATGTGCCCTGTGGGCTGGGGGCTGCTGCTTTTGGGTCCTGGGTGAGGAAGTTCCTGGGGCTGACACCCACCATCTGGGGTGGGGTGTGAAGCACTGTGTGAGCCCTGGATGCTGCGGCATGGTGGGCGGGGTGGGGGTGCAGCATGAACCTGCTGTGTAACGTGGAGGATGGGGGATACAGCGTGGTCCTGCTGTGTAGCCTGGGGGTGGTGTGCAGCATGGACCTGCTGTGTAACCTGGGGGCGGGGGAGGTACAGTTTTCACCTGCTGTGTAACTTGGAGGGGGGTACAGTGTGGACCTCTTGTGTAGCCTGGAGGGTGGGGGGGGTGCAGTGTGGACCTGCTGTGTAGCCTGGGGGAGGGTGCAGCGTGGTCCTGCTATGCAGCCTGGAGGGTGGGGGTGGTGGTGCAGCCTGGTCCTGCTGTGTATCCTGGAGGGTGGGGGTGGGCGTGCAGCGTGGTACTGCTGTGAAGCCTGGAGGGGGGGGGGGGGGTGCAACCGTGGTCCTGCTGGGTAGCCTG
>CAUYLG010001259.1:0-81381 GCA_963573385.1 Cacajao melanocephalus | reverse complement strand
TTGAAAGACACCAGAAAGTATGAGTGTTGCCTTCTGGAAGAAGAGAAGCTCTTGTCTGTTTGCTTTTACGTGCTGTTTATTCTTGAACATTTGCCTTCTGTCTTGTGTCAAGATGGATGGACATCGTTGTCAGGCAGACTTTGGTTCAAGTCTGGGCTCAGGCTCTTTTACAGTGGTGTGAACGTGGTGAGTTACTTAACCTCCAAGGCCACACTTTCTTCATTTGATTTAAAAAATACGTTACTTCACTGGCTCTTCGTGGGGATTAAATGGGATAAAATATTTCACTTACTGTACTTTACAAAATTCCTGATAAGTTCTCAGTAAGGGATAGCCGTTTACATTCTTATCCTCTGTAATTTTCTTTCTTGTATTACATTTAAGTAATTTTTTTTTCTTTCATGGGTAAGGCACTAGGAAAGCAAGATGTGGGAAAATGGGGCTATTTACATATCAAAAAAGGAAGACTTGTAAAAAAAAGTAATACACGTTTATTCCCTCTGCTTGTCCACGTTGATTTCTCCTGCAGGAGTGAACTTGTCTCTTTTTACTTATTGCACCCAGAAGGGACAAAGCCATGCCCAGAGGTCCCCTTGTTGAGGGTCTGACATTAGCTATTTTTTTTATTTTGTTTTGGGGCACACCACCCCCTGGGAACACTGGTTTTGCCACCTACCCAGGCAGAGAGATCTGACCACTGGACGTATAGGTCTGAAGTTTTGGAGGAAGGATTAGGCTGGAGATAGCTACTCAGGAATTCATCAGTGTATGACCTAGGCCATATTGGCAGGAGTGCACAGGGAGATTTATAGCGGAAACAGAGCCATGGTGAAATCATGGTGGTTGTGGGGCAACATTTAAGAACTCACCGGGGCTGGGTGCAGTGGCTTACACCTGTCATCTCAGCACTTTGTGAGGCCAAGGCGGGCGGATTGCTTGAGCCCAGGAACTTGAAACCAGCCTGGGCAACATGGCGAGACCCTGTCTCTACTGAAAAATACATAAATTAGCAAGAATGGCCTATACCTGTAGTCCCAGCTTCCTGGGAGGCTGAGGTGGGAGAATTGTTTGAGCCCAGGAGGTGAAGGTTGCAGTGAGCTGAAATTGTACCACGGCATTCCAGCCTGGGCAACAGAACAAGACCCTGCCTTGAAAAAAAGAGAGAGTTCACAGGAGAATAAAAAGCCAATAAAGGAAAATGAGACAGAGTGATCAGAAAGCAGAGAAGGGAGAACTAGGAGAGATAAATGTCCCCATCTCTGTGGCAGTCAGAATAGTGGCCCCCAAAGATGTCCACCCCCTTCAGCGGTCCCCAACCCGTGGGTCACAGATGGTACTGGTACCAGTCCTTGACTGTTAGGAACTGGCTGCACAGCAGGAGGAAATACTTGCCTATTTATGTTATCACCTAAGAAAGCCATGAGCAGGTCAACCTGGTGTCATTTATTCTCATCTAGAGCACCAGTCTCATCTTTTACCTGCTAGCACGTAGGAGGTGCTTGACCAATTCTTGTATTCATGGATAAATTCATAGTATGGCTAAACCTTGCTTTTTCGGCCATTGGATCTGGAGGAACACCTTTGGATATATGCAGCCAGGAATAGCAACTATTTGTTATGCAAGTTAAAGAAAATCATGCATGGGAAAAAGATTGCCTCACCTAAGGAAAGAAGGAAGGATAGAAGGAAAGAGGGAAGGATGAAGAAATGAAGGATAGATGGAAGGAAGGATGGAAGGAAGAAGGAAAGAGGGAAGGAAGGAAAGAAGGAAGGAGGGAAGGATGGAAGGAATGAAGGATGGATGAAAAAAATGAAGGATGGATGAAAGGCAGGAAGGATGGAAGGAAGGAAGGTACCTGTCTGTGGCCTGTTAGGAACTGGGCCGCACAGCAGGAGGTGAGTAGCCAGTGGGCAAGCAAAGCTTTGTCTGTATTTACAGCGACTCCTCATCGCTCACATAACCACCCTTTCTTTATGAATAAAGATAATACAATAGCATCCTTTAAATCACTAAGTTGGTAGTGACTTGTTACAGCCACAAAAGCAAAGGAATACACTCACCAAGGGAATAACAAACTGTTCAAAGAAGCGGGGAGTGATCGGCAGGGTTCAATACCCCAGGCATATGGGTGGCAACAGATAGGGTGTTACTCTAAGTCAAGGTGGGGTGCGCATTTTTTAAAAGTAGGGTGGAGACAACAGGTTGTGAGGGCAAGGCTCAGAGTAAGGGGTGGGACTTCAGTGATCAGGGACGGGAAGGGTGAGCCAGGCTGGAAGGGGTTGGGTCTTGGCATGAAGCCTGCCTCCTGAGGTGAGCCAGAGTCAGGGGCTGTCAGCTTAGTTGCAGGGACTGCAGCGGCAGACAGAAGGAAAGTGAGGCAATCTCTCATTGCTGCTTGAGTAGGATTGGCAGGTGGGCAGTGCACAGAAGTGGAGCACCTGGGAAGGGGGTGGGGTATGTCTAGCTGGACAGTCCTGCAGACTGTAGGCATTAAGAAGGCCTCTCTGGGGCTGGGTATGGTGCATCATGACTGTAATCCCAGCACTTTGGGAGGCCAAGACAGGAGGATCACTTGAGGCCAGGAATTGGAGACCAGCCTGGGCAACATGGCAAGAGCCTGTCTCTTTAAAAAAAAAAAAAATTAGTTGGGCATGGTGGTGCATGCCTGTGGTTTCAGTTACTCAGGAGGCTGAGGTAGGAGGCTCACTTGAGCCCAGGAGGTGGATGCTGCAGTGAGCTAAGATTGTATCTAGCCTGAGTGCTGTACTGAACTCTAGCCTGAGTGACAGAGTAGGACTCTGTCTATAAAAGAAAAAAATTTTGAAAAGTCTTCTCCATAGGAAACAGGCTGAGTCATTTACTGACTGGATTGGGATTGAAGTTTAGGGCTTCAGTCCAAGATGAGAATGAGAATGCTGAATGGGTAACTAGGAGCTGGACTAAAACAGAAAACAAATTAAAAGGTGAGACTCCAGGTAGATCCCACTTTGGGTGAACAAGGGGCAAGTCTGGGTATCAGAATCTGCTCCTGAGAAGTGGAGGCAGAGACACCTAGTCGATGGGAAACTGAGGCTGAATGTCGGAGCGAGGCCTGGAGAGAGTTAGTTCTCTTTTCTGCACCAATTCAGTTCTGGGATTTTCAGGATGGGGATCAAATAGAGATGGCCACGGTCAGAGCCAGCAAGGCTTGCCATAGAGAGCAGAAGTAATGTCACGAAACTGGGTCAAGGAACAGTTAAGAGCAAAGCAGCACCAACCAAGGGTGAAGCTCTGTCTCATCCACAAGTTCTTCCAGTACTCCTGGTGAGGGTCCTAGTCTGAGGATGGAGCAGATTAGAAGGTGAAGCTATGGAGAGAAGATGAGTGCATGAGTATTAACTTAAGGTCAGGAGTTTGAGACCAGTCTGGGCAACACACCAAGACCCCCTCTTTATATGGAAAGCTATATACTTTATTACAACCCTGTTTCAAGTTGAAGATGCTGAGGCTTTGAGAGGAGGTCACTTTGCCCAGAGCTCCAAAGCTATTAAGTGGTGAAAACAGAAATGGCTTTGGGTCTCTGACCTCCCAGGCTTGGACTGTTTCCCCTGTGCCACAGCCAGCTCTCCAAACGGGGCCAGGTCATGATTTGCATCTGGCTTGGGTCCACGTGCACATATTTTAAAAGGATTGTACAATCTTGGCTCCTTTTCGGTAGGGAAAATTCTATGTATCTGAATACCTGAGAAGTGGACACTAAGTTTGGTGAATCTATTGACCTTTCTTCATTGGCTGTGAGTCAACTGGGGTCGACAAGAGGTGAGAAAGGCCTGGGAATAAGAGCTAATGGATTCAGCATGGAGATATGACCCTTGCATATTTCACTCGGTTTTAATTTACAGTAAGATGTCTTCCCATGGAATATTTCTGTGATGAAATCCTCTCCAAAGAAGAAATCACCCATTATCACAGATGGTACAGTGAGATGTAAAACTAAGTGAAACTGCGTATCAGTATTTTTTGAGAAACTATTGTTCTGAACATGGTTCAGAGGTGGGCACAGCCAATCATGCCTGCTGTCATTTACAATTAGGCACAACTGGATTCCATCCTCAGAGATTCCGACTAGGTAGGTTTGCAGCTGGACATTTGCAGAGCCGTTCTGATGCACGTCAAAGGCTGAGCACCACGATGCTAAGTTCTTCCTTGTGACAATTTCCCTTTTGTGGGTTTCATTATCCTCCAGTGGCCCCATACCTCCTGGTATTGCAGAAATCTGTGCAGAGGCGGGAATCAGAAACCTGTCCTATGTGAGACCTGTGGTGCGAACAGCCACACCAGTAAGCCCAGCTGACTTCCCCAAATTTGAGTGTTGGTTGGTTAGTCTATGACTCTACCTCATTAAGGGTCTGGAGTTGTGCTCCAGTTTTTGGAGGAAAAAGTGTGCTGGCATAGTATGCACGGATTGGAGGATTTGAATGTTTCCCTTGACAGCATTAAAAGCCTATCACCTAAGCCTTTCCAAGTCTTCTCTTTGCTTAGTTGCCACGTGTGGGTTTCGCATCCAGAATAAGTCACCGGCTCTGAGAACATGTGATTCCCATTATCCTGCCGGTTTCTCTGATGGGGCTTCTCTGGGTGAGCAAATGTATCCTTCTCTCTTTCTTGTTTTACCTGTTGGCATAGGAGGGAAGAAACCCAGCACAGATTTTTGGTCTATAATGATTGTGGAATATTTCCAGATGCGAAGTGTATAATCCCTTTGGTTCTGCTGTGTCTGCCAAGCGAGAGTCTAACAACTGTGCATTACAGAATAGAACAGAGAGTGAAACAAACGTGTAACATGATTCTGTTAGCAGGCTGTGTTTGAGGAGAAATGAACACAATGTAATTAGCATGCATGCTGGCTTGCTTTTTCCCCTTTGTGTATATTTTTAAAGAATTTTGAATGGAAAGATGGTTGAAGGGGAAAGGTAAGGCTGATTTGATGGAGCAAAAAATATTGATGAACAATGTGTTTCTCTGGTTCTAATTCAAGGAGATTGAATTTTTCTAAAAATTATGGCTCAGTGAACAGGCTCATGTTAACCAGAGAAAAAGAGGCAAGCAGTCATCCGGGACAGGGTAAAGAACTGATGCCTTGTCTCCTCTCTCTCTCCCTTCTTGATGTTGACTTGTTTGGACAAGACTTCCTCAGCAGTGGGAGGTGATGGGTTAAATGCAAAACTGTATGGGAAAGAGGACTGGGTGTGGTGGTTCATGCTGTGATCCCAGCACTTTGGGAGGCTGGGGCCAGAGGATTGCTTGAGTTCAGGAGTTCAAGACCAGCCTGGGCAACATGGCAAAACCCTGTCTCTACAAAAAGTACAAAGATTAGCCAGGTTTGGCAGCACATACCTGTAGTCCCAGCTATTTGGGAGGCTGAGGTGGGAGGATCATCTGAGCCTGGAAGGTCAAGGCTGCAGTGAGCTGAGCTGTGATTGTGTCACTGCATGCCAGAGCTTGGGTGACAGAGACCCTGTCTCAAATATGTGTGTGTGTGTGTATGTGTGCCACCATGTATATATGTGTATATATACACACACACAAACATATATATACACACATATATATATACAGGAGAAGTTTGAAAAGTGAACATCTTGCCGAGTGCAGTGGCTCACATATGTAATCCCAGCACTTTGGGAGGCTGAGGCAGGTGGATCATCTGAGGTCGGCAGTTCGAGACCAGCCTGGCCAACATGGCAAAAACCCATCTCTACTAAAAATACAAAAATTAGCCGGGCGTGGTGGCAGCCACCTGTAATCCCAGCTACTTGGGAGGTTGAGGCAGGATAATTGCTTGAACTCAGGTAGGTGGAACGGAGGTTGCAGTGAGCCAAGATTGCACCATTGCACTCCAGTCTGGGCAACAAGAGCAAAACTCCATCTCAAATGAAAAGAAAAGTGAACACCTTAATACATGCCTGTAATGAAATCTGTTGGATTTCTGACTGGGGATGGTCTTGGAACCCTGCAAGGTCTCCTGAGCCCAGTACTCAGCCTAGTGCAGAACACCTGTTGCTCCTGGAAGTTAGCCCCTATTGCCTGCATCATGGTGGACTTTTCTGATCCAGGGCTCTGCCTTTCTGCAAGACTTCTGATAATAATGGCCTAGTGTCAGGCTTTGCAAATACGGACTGTCCCTCTACATAGACTGCCTATTGCCTACTGCACTGCATCTCCTTCTGACTACACCTACCATTGGTGATCGGTTTGGTCCTGGGTCTCAGTCAGGGGCACCCCCAACATTCAGTTCATGTCTATGGCAACAACCACAGTACATATTCTGCCTCCTGTTGCACTATCACTGTAATTCATGAATGCTTCATCTGTGTGATTTCTTTTCTTTCCTTTTTTTGAGATGCTCTGTCTCCCAGGCTGAAGCGCAGTGGCACAATCTCGGCTCACTGCAACCTCCGCCTCTCGGGTTCAAGTGATTCTCGTACCTCGGCCGCCCAAGTAGCTGGGATTATAGGCGTGGGACACCACACCCAGCTAATTTTTGTATTTTTAGTAGAAACATGGTTTCGCCATGTTGGCTAGGCTGGTCTCAAACTCCTGACCTCAGGTGATTTACCTGCTTCGGCCTCCCGATAGTGCTGTGATTACAGGTGTGAACCACCGTGCCCGGCCGAAACTGTGATTTCTATCTTAATAGACGGTCACAACAGTCCTGGGAACCTGGGTTTCAGACTTGGGAGCTTGGACATGTTGCTTAACTTCTCTCTGTGTCAGTGGCTTTGTCCAAAGAAGGGATCGTGGAAGCTGGACCTCACACCTGTGCAGCTAGGTAAACCAAAAGTCAAAAGATGCTTGATAACAATGAACTGCACTAATGTCTTGGTGCTTTTTTTTTTTTTGAGCCCAAGTCTCGCTCTGTCACCCAGGCTGGAGTTCACTGGCGCAATCTCAGCTCACTGCAACCTCCGTCTCCCAGGTTCAAGTGATTCTCCTGCCTCAGCCTCCTGAGTAGCTGGGACTACAGGCATGTGGCACCACACCCGGCTAAATTTTTGTATTTTTAGTAGAGACAGGGTTTCACCCTGTTAGCCAGGATAGTCTCGATCTCCTGATCTTGTGATCTGCCTGCCTTGGCCTCCCAAAGTGCTGAGATTACAGGTGTGAGCTACTGCGCCTGGCCACGTCTTGGTGTCTTTATTGGGTCTGTGTTTGCTGCATTTCACCTCTCTAGGATGGCAGGCATCCTCATAATGGAACCCAAGTTTGTTGTTCAATCTGGAGAGCATGCAGGATGTTTCAGAGATATTATAGAATGTCACCAGACATTTTTAAGATTTGTTAAATTTTATGCAAACATTTCACTTCTATTTGCAATATCGTTGTTTTCTAAATCGTAAATCCACTTTTTGAGTTGCTTAAATATTTTCAAACCTCATTATCACTTTTGTCCAATATAGGTATTTGTTTTTGAGACAGGGTCTTATTCTGTCAACTAGGCTGGAGTGCATTGGCTTAATCATAGCTCACCGTAACCTTGAACTCCTGGGCTCAAGTGATTCTCCTACTTTAGCTTTCTGAGTAACTAGGACTACAGTTGCAAGGTGGCTCAGTTAATTAAAACAAATCTTTTTTGGTAGAGACGGGATCTCACTATGCTACCCAGGCTGGTCTCAAACTCCTGGCCTCAAGTGAGCCTCCAGCCTCAGCCTCCAAAAGCACTGGGATTACAGGTATGAGCCACTGTGCCCAGGTCATTTTTGTTGAAATCTTTAAAACTTCTATTTGGCAGCAGGTGTGGCTCAAAGGTAAGCAATATAATAAGTATTTTTGGAAAGTGCAAATGGAGCAAATGCAATGTGAAATGCAGGGATAAGTTCATATATAAGTAGCGAACATAGTAAGTTTGGGCTTAAAATAAAGTCCCAGTTGTACTATGTAAATAAGGGCCTATTCTGTGTTTCTTTACAGATGGAGTGAGAGGAATTGATTTTGAAATCACCTGTGTTAAATTATTTGAAAGAACTATGGTGTATTTTAACAATTCTGTTTATCTTTTAAACTCGGTGAAATTCACTCTCTCATATTTTAGCCCGCACCTATAGTAAAAATAAAACTGGCAACTTCTAGTGTTTATCCCATTAGTATTCAATTATATTTCCCAGATAAACAGCTGGAGGCCATCTCTTTAGTGACAAATGTGTTTGATTTGACTTAATCACCACCACAAGGCACATAATTTACTAACATTTGCTGTAGTACAATTTTAACAAGTAGGGTGATTCACCCTGGGAGGGGCGAGAAGAATGCAAAAACTGAGAGACAAAAAGAGAGGCAAGGCAAGCATGGAATTAGCAAGATATCTGTGCCTTTAAAAACCTCTGCTTTTATGGAAGCGTAACCTTGACACAGAAACGTGCATAAATTATAAGGACACAGCTCAATGAACTGTCACAATTGGAGTACATCCACGGGCCAACATTCAGCTCAAGAAATGCAACTCATCAACAATCTAGAACCACACGTCCATACCCCTCCTATACCTCTGTTCCCCAAAGTACCTGAGATCAACTGTGTTTTCATTGATTTGTTTTTGTTTTTTGTTTGAGACAGAGTCCTGCTCTTGTCGCCCAGGCTAGAGTGCAGTGGCACCATCTTGGCTCACTGCAACCTCCACCTCCCGGGTTCAAGCGATTCTTCTGCCTCAGCCTCCTGAGTAGCTGGGATTACAGGTATGTGCCACTACACCTGGCTAATTTTTATGTATTTTTAATAGAGATGGTATTTCACCATGTTGGCCAGGCTGGTCTGGAACTCCTGACTTCAAGTGATCTGCCCACCTAGGCCTCTGAAAGTGCTGGGATTACAGGCATGAGCTGCCATGCCTGGCCTTGTTGATTTGTTTTTAAGGATCTTTGCAAACTGTCATTCGAGCAGTTTTTCAGCCAGTTCCTTGTGAGGAAGTCCTGAGGGTGCTTGTAGACTAAGGTTTCCATGACTCAGGTGTTAGATTTGGGCACCATGTCCTGAGGTTTCACAGTGGCTGGAAAGGGAGCAAAGGTTTATGATGAGAGACACAAATCTATCATCCTTTCCTCTGCCTGTCTTGGGAAGCCACCGTAATCTCTTTCTTTCTTTCTGCACTGACTTCTCTTGCATGGACACAGGCAGACACCTGATCTATTTCCTTTCAGAGTTGCTGTGAGGCTCTGGTGATATGATGGATGTGAGAACACTTTGAACGGGATGAAGTATTGCTCAATTATTATATCCTTTAGCCAGTGTGATGGAGAGGTATGGATAGCGCAGGGAGTTATCTTGAACAAGAGGAAGACATGTATGTATATGTCCAAACCCAAAGAGGTACTGATCCTAATGGTTTTAAATGGCTTTTAATGATTCTCTGATTTTGGAGGAATGCCATTAGCTTATTAGCTCTTCAGTGCATATCCCTAATAAGGTCAGAGTCACAGAGTTATCTCCACAGGATCTAGTGCAGCGATCCCCAACCTTTTTGGCACCAGGGGTTGGTTTCATGGAAGGCAATTTTTCCACAGATGGGGGCTGGGGATGGGGACTAGGGGTGGGGGATGTAGTGGGATGAAACTGTTCCACCTCAGTTCATCAGGCATTAGATTCTCATAAGGAATATACAATGTAGATCCCTCATGTGCACAGTTCATAACAGTTGTTAGAGACAGAATGCTTGTTCCTAGATACTGAAAGGAAAAAAAATGGCATTCAGACAAAAAGTTTTCTCAGCAAGGCAATTTTACTTTCTGCAGAAAGGGTTCTGTCTGTCAGCAATCTTGCTACAAAAGAACACTGAACAAAGGAAAGGCAGGCATATTTATTCCTTACACATTGGGTCTTTACTGTTGTGTTTGATCTCTGTTGGTTGGAGTCAGACCTCACAATCTAAACTCAATCTGATTGGCTAACAACTTAAAACTTTCCTAAGTAGGTAAAAGCAATGGAGAACAAAAGGAAAAGAGGAAGTTTAAATAGGGAAGGGAGAGGACGTTCTTGCTAAAGGACTTAGAAAAGTAATAGCGTAAATATCTTGGTTAAAGCACAAGGATGTAAAATGTACTTATTCCTTTATATCTAACAGCTACATAGAATAGGACTGAACAGTTACTAGCAAAAACAAGAAGGCTTTGAAGTAAGTTCGTCTTTAAAAGAAACTATTATTTCTAACATTTATTATTATTCTTTAACAAGAAGAGAAGCTGAAGAGGAACTTTGTACTTTTGACAATATGGTTCACACTGAAATGGGAAATGTTTTCCCTAATCTCCCTTGCAGGGTGTGCAGTGTGGATGTGGCTCACTTCTTCAGTGCCCTGTTGCTTAAACTCCTAGGAGAAGCATGCAGATGGGCAAGTCTAGGGTGAGTGTTTACAGCTCTCGAAGCCCCAGTGGGCATGTGTTATTGTGTGCTCTTTCAGCTTAGCCATCCACAGGCAGCTTTGTGTTAATCAGCTCAGTTAGACCCTCTGCCTTATTGCAAGGACAGAAGGCTTTCTTTATCTCGGGTTCTTGCCCTCGTGTACTGGGAAAATTGCATCACGAGTGGCCTTGGAGGATGAATAAAAGGCTTTATTGAGTGGTGGAAGTAGCTCTTAGCAGATGGATGAGGAGCTAGAAGGGGGATGGAATGGGAAGGTGGTCTTCTGCTGGAGTTGGACTGCTCAGCGGCCAGGCTCTCCTCCGACCGACTTCCCTCTGCCATATTCCCCTTGGCATCCGCGTCGTTCTATCATCGATGGCCTGCCAGCATCTGTCGGTATATTTTTCTGCCAGTGTATTCCTCTTGATGTCCAGCTGCTTGTGTGTGTGCCTGCTGGGCTCTCAGGGTTTTTATAGGCACAGGATGTGGGGGTGTGGTGGGCCAGAGTGGTCTTTGAAATTGCAACATTTGGGCACTAAAACAGGAATGCCTGTCCTCAGCCAGGTCAGTGGGCACAGGACTGAGGATGGAGCCCTCACCAGGGACCCCACCCCTCTCTACCCAGCACTTCTCTGTCCCCCATCCTGTATCAATGCTCCTATGAGAATCGAATGCTATCATCAACCTGGCAGGAGGTGGAGCGAGGCGGTGACGCTCACTGCTCTACTGCTCACTTCCTGCTGTGTGGTCTAGTTCCTAACAGCCACAGACTGGTACCAGCCCTTGGCCCAGGGTTTGGGGACCCTTGATCTAATAAACTTTATTCTGTTTTGATCTAATGAACTATAGCTGTTCCTATTTTCCCCAACTACATCCAATGTATCAGCAATGTGAATTGTTGGTTATTAATAAGGTGAATCGTAATCTAATAGCTTGTGATTAGATTATCAGCGTATCAGAGAAATCAAGATATATTAACCTACTAATAAAGGATGATTTTTACACAGAGCCCAGCTTATGCTAATATTTAGGATATTAAGTAATGACCCTTTTGTGCTTTGCCTAGGCAATTTCCGGAATACAGGTGGTACCCTATAGATGATGTGTTAGGCCTTGACAATATAATAGTTAACAAAATGGTCACTCTCTTTGCCCAATGCTATTTTAAATTTCTCAGCAAGTTTTTCTTATCTTGTTTAGTTTCCTCCTTATTTTGTTGTGTTTTCATCTCAGCCTCTTCTCTTTTGGCTTTGCATTCCTGGATCACAGAGGTTAGAGGTTGCCTATCAAGAATAAGTTTTCTAGGGTGAACTCAGTGGCTCACACTTGTAATCCCAACACTTTGGGAGACTGAGGCAGGTGAATCTCTTGAGTCCAGGAGATCAAGACCAGCCTGAGCAACATAGCAGGACCCTGTCTCTACAAAAAATACAAAAATTAGACTGGGCACAAAAAATACAAAAATTACCTCACACCTGTAATCTCAGCACTTTGGGAAGTCCAGGTCGGCAGATCACAAGGTCAGGAGTTTGAGACTATCCTGGCCGATGTGGTGAAACCCTGTCTCTACTAAAAATACAAAAATTAGCCAGGCATGGTAGTGTGCGCCTGTAGTCCCAGCTACTAGGGAGGCTGAGGCAGGAGAATTGCTTGAACCCGGGAGGTGGAGATTGCAGTGAGCTGAGATCATGCCACTGCACTCCAGCTTGGTGACAGAGCGAGACTCCATCTCAAAAAAAAAATTGGCTGGGTGAGGTGGTCCCTACCCGGAGTCCCAGCTACTTGGGAGGCTGAGATGGGAGGATGGTTAAGCCTGGGAGGCGGAGGTTGCAGTGAGCCAAAATTGCACCACTGTGCTGCAACCCTGGCAACAGAGTGAGATTCTGTCCCCAAAAATAAAATAAAGTAAAATTTCCTGTTTTATTGCTCCTCCTTTTAGTGTAGGTAGCGAACTCCTTTCCCACTTACTATGCATTTTTGTTTCATTAGGTCTTCTATTATATTTTACTTATTTATTCATGAGACAAAGTCGTACTCTGTTGGCCAGGATGGGGTGCACTCATAGCTCACTGTACTCTTCAACTCCTGGGCTCAGCTTCCCACCTCAGCACCCTGAGCGGCTGGAACTACAGGTGTGTGCCACCAACCCAGGCTGATTGTTAAACGTTTTTGTAGAGACAGGGTCTCTATGTTTCCCACACTGGTCTCAAACTCCTCGCCTTGAGTGGTCCTCCCACCTCAGCCTCCCAAAGCACGGGTATTACAGGCTACTTCCACCACTCAATAAAGCCTTTTATTCATCCTCCAAGGCCACTTGTGATGCAATTTTTCCAGTACACGGGTATTCACGGCGGTGGGATCTCTTTCCTTGTCCTTGACAGGAGGGAGATATGTTTAGTCATGGTACTTACCAATGGTTGGGCTATGTGTATTGCCTGTGGTGTTTACTTATGCACTGGGTCAAATACCCTTCTCAGAGCTTCAGTGAATGCAGCTTTTAAGACCGATTCTGGCTAGGTGCCGTGGCTCCCTCCTGTAATCCCAGCACTTTGGGAGGCAGAGGTGGGTGGATCACCTAAGGTCAGGAGTTCGAGACAAGCCTGACCCACAGAGTGAAACCCTGTTTCTACTAAAAATACAAAAATGTGCCGGGCGTGGTCCCATGTGCCTATAATCCCAGCTACTCAGGAGACTGAGGCAAGAGAATTGCTTGAACCCGAGAGGCAAAGGTTGCAGTAAGCTGAGATCATGCTGTTGCACTCCAGCCTGGGAGACAAGAGGGAAACTCCATCTCAAAAAAATATATATATACTGTTTCTCACTATGTGGTGAGTTTACTCTAGGGAAGTTCTGCTACAGAGATTATGTCTTTCACTCCCAAAGCCTGAGGTTCTAACAAGTGTAGGAACTGAAACCTTACCCACAGCTTCCAGAATAGAGTGCTACAAAAGGTCATCTTTACTCATTACTCATAAAAAAAAGAATAAAATAATAACCCTTCCTTAGGGTTTCACCTTTCAAGGTGCATCCTATCCCCGGACTCCTACCAGTCCAGGCCGTCTACTTAGGTTTGTTATGTTTTGAGAATGGCAGGTTCAGACTGAATGCTGAAAAAAGAGCCCCTGATTTCAGTGGGGCGCGGTGGCTCACACCTGTAATCCCAGCACTTTAGGAGGCTGAGGCGGGTGGGTCACTTGAGATCAGGAGTTTGAGACCAGCCCGGCCAACATGGGGAAACTCCATTTCTACTAAAAATACAAAACGTAGGTGGAGTTTGGGGGAAGGGAAATCGCACTCTGATGGTCTTTAAAAAGGCACGTTTTTGCAGGAGTTGGGCTACTGCTCGAATTTCTGGCGATACATACTTTGAACTGGAGACAAAATGCTGGAGAGAAAGAATCATATTTGTCCACTTTCAGCCCAACTGAGCTATTCGTTCCATTGGCCCTGTAGAGGAAAATCTCCCAATTCTATCTAGAGATAGATTGACTGTTGGTCCTGGTTTTCTATGGAGTTATGGATTTAATTATTTTTCTGTGTTTTTAAAGGCATTTTAATTAAAAAATTGGGAAAGGCTGCTTCAGGGCAGCTAAGTAGATGATATTGAAAACTAGGAGCTGAATACAGCCCATTACTGCTTAATTTTATGATCGTTGCATTTATCCTTTGCTTCTTCAGTGTGTCTTCTTTACCACTTAATGAAGTTCCTTGTTTTCTCCAATCACAAATATTCTTTCTATTCAATACTTTGAGCTTTTCTGTTTCTATTTAAAAGCAACCGGAAGGAAGCTTTTTCTATCAGACAAGTATTGTTTTGTAATTAAACCCATTTAATGAAATCAAATTGACATATTTGAACCTACAACTCCATTTTGAACCCTAATTTTAGAGTGGATTGGAGATGTTCCATTGGAGTCGTATTCTTCTTCCCAATCTCTACTTTTTCTGATATTTTTTTTTCGTGCCTTGGAAACATAATTTTTTTTTCTCATTTCCCTTTGAGTTTTCATGGTATTATAAAATAACACAGTAAAATATTTAAATTATTTATTTGGGGTAACTTTCACTCTTTTACTGTGGTAGCAGATGCAATAAGTTAAAGATTATACGTCTAAAGTGGTCCTTAAGCCAGGTGCGGTGGCTCATGCCTGTAATCTCAGCACTTTGGGAGGCCGATGGGGGTGGATCACTTGAGATCAGGAGTTCCAGACCAGCCTGGCCAACATGGGGAAACTCCGCCTCTACTGAAAATACAAAACTTAGCTGGGTGTGGTAGCATGGGCCTGTAGTTGCAGCTATGGGGGTGGCTGACATATGAGAATCACTTGAACCCAGGATGGGGAGGTTGCAGTGAGCTGAGATCATGCCACTGCACTCAAGCCTGAGTGGCAGAGCAAGACTCCACCTCAAAAAAAAAAAAAAAAAAGAGGTCCTTGATAAGTGATGTTAACAGACCTCTTCTCCATTTGTCCCCATTTCTAGAGGTTTCCCCAGGCTCCCTGTACTCAGAAGCCTTCATGCAAGATAAGTCATGCTATGATTTGGATACGGATCGTGTGTCTCCACCAAATCTCATGTTGAAATTTAATTCTGCAGTTGGTGGTATTGGGAAGTAAAGCCTAGAGGGAAGTGTTTGGCTCATGGGGGCAAATCCTTCATGAATGGCTTGGTGCTGTTCTCTCCATAGTGCATGAGTTCTTGCTCTTGCGAGACTGGGTTGGTTTTTGGGGGAATGGATTCATTCCTGAGAGTGTGTATTGTTTTAAAACTAGGACCCCTCTTGGGTTCAGTCTGTCTTACCCTTTGACCTTCTCAGCTATATATTGATACAGTACAAAAGGCTTCACCAGAAGCCAGGTAGATGTTGGTGCCATGCTTCTTTTTGTTTTTGAGACAGTCTTACTCTGTTGCCCAGGCTGGAGTATAGTGGCATGCTCTTGGCTCACTGCAACCTCCGCCTTCCGGGTTCAAGTAATCCTCCTGCCTCGGCCTCCCAAGTAGCTGGGACTACAGGTGTGCACCACGATGCCCAGCTAACTCTGATATTTTTTAGTAGAGATGGGGTTTCACTATGTTGACCAGGCTGGTCTCGAACTCCTGACCTCACGTGATCTGCCTGCCTTGGCCTCCCAAAGTGCTGGGATGACGGGTGAGTCACGATGCCCAGCAGGTGCCATGCTTCTTGTACAGTCTGCAGAACCATGAGCCAAATAAACCTCTTTTCTTTATAAATTACCAAGCCTCAGATATTCCTTTATAGCAACACAGAATAGACAAAGACAAACCTATGAGTTGAGCTCTAACTCAGTCTCTTCCCTAACGCCAGGCTTGCATCTCCAACTGTCTGGTTATCTCTTCATCCAAGTCAAAGAGGCATCTCACATTTAAAGGTAACAAAACAAAATTCTTGATTCTTCTTTTCCTGCTAAAATTCCTCCAAATTTACACCTCCCATCTTCTTATCTCAGTAGCCCCATTCTACCAGTTGTCTAGCCCAGAACTCTAGACAGCCACCCTAGACTCTTCTCTCTTACATCAAATTCAACCCATCCACAAATGCTACCAGCTCTGATTTCTGAGTTCCTCCTGAATCTGTGCCCTGCTCACCACCTCCTCCCCTACTTCTCTACTCCTGTTTCTATCCTCACCTCCTAAATGGGTTTCTTATTTACACTCTTGACTCCTTGGATTCCAGTCTCCCCACAGCATTCAGAATGATCCTTCTAAAATGCAAAGGAGATCATGTACTTCCTCTGTTCCAAACCCTCTAGTCCTTCCTCATTTCATTGGCCTTATAGAAAAAACAAAAAGTGCATTCAGAACGAAATCTGTGCTAGCAAGGTCTTACGAGATCTTGCCCATGCATCTCCTCTCTTCTCCCTCTCCGCTCTCCTTCTGCTAGAATGTTCTTCCACCAGATGTCTGCATGGTTCAGCCCCTCTTTCCCTTATGTGTGTTCAAATACCGTTTCATCAGCAAAGTTTTTTTCCTAACCACCCTGCTAAATAACACCATCAATCATCCACTCGTTTGACCTCACCTTGTTTCTTCACGGCACTTGACATGTTATATATTTATTAGTGTGTTGACCATCTGTCTTCCCCATAGTTTGTGATCACTGCTTTATCTATTTATTTTATTTTTTAAAGACAGGGTCTTGCTCTGTCACTAGGGGTGGAGTGCAATGGTGTGGTCATAGCTCACTGTAGCCTCGAACTCTTGGGCTCAAGTGATCCTCCTGCCTTGGCCTCTTAAAGTGATGGGATTGTGTGCATGAGCCACTGCACCCGGCTGAATGGATATAATCTTTAGTACTTAGAATAGCTCCAGGTAAAATCCATATTTGATGAATGTATGAATGAATTTATCACAATACATTAGTTTTGCTCTTCCCAGGTCATTAAAGACCCTCACTACCAGGCGTGATAGCTCACACCTGTAATCCCAGCACTTTGGGAGGCCAAGGCAGGTGGATCACCTGAGGTGGGGAGTTCGAGACCAGCCTGGCCAACATGGGAAAACCCTGTCTCTACTAAAAATACAAAATTAGCTGGGCTTAGTGGCGCATGTCTGTAATCCCAGCAACTCACGATGCTGAGGCAGGAGAATCTCTTGACCGGGAGGCGGAGGTTGCAGTGAGCCGAGATCGCGCCATGGCACTCCAGCCTGGGAAAAATGAGTTAAACTCTGTCTTAAAAAAAAAAAAAAAAAAAAAAAAAGACCCTCACTCTGGTTAGTAGTTAGGATAATTAATTGGGAAGAGGGTTAAGGGACCCAGCAACTTGTACAGAGGGGAGAGACCTGGGTTTGGAGCTAGCAGATTCAATAGGCATCTGGCTATAATAAAATTATTCTACTATAGAACATTCTCTGCAAACAAAGTCTCACAAAGAAGACTAATAATGCAAACCAGATGTATTTGAAGTAACGTGATGGAGTGGCAGGTGGGGGCCAGGGAAGGGAGGTGCCCCTCTCCCTGCCCAACTCCTTTCAGCTCGTCACCTCCCCTGGCAGCCTGGGTATGTTTGGAAACCACAAATGTAGGTTATCTCACCCAATCCCCATGACTACCATACGAGGCAGATATAACCACCCCCATTAATAGATGAGGTAACTAACAAGATGATGTCAGCTGGCCAAGACAACATGGTGAATAAACCCCATGTCCACAAAGTGACAGAGCCAGATCCTGTTTGAATCTGCTAAGTCCAAATCCAGGTCTCTCCCCTCTCTACAACTTGCTGGCTCCCTTAACTCTCTTTCCAATTAATTATCCTTTATTCTCGGCATTCTGTTTTCTTTGTGTATCTTTCTGTTTTTACTGTTGGTAATTACATGGCATTGGGGCTTTTCTTTTAGGGACACGTCTGGCCAGAATTCTGAGTATTTCTTCCATTTGTCTGCTGAGCTCTGTTTATAGATCTGGGAAATGTTTCCCCAATTATTTCCTTAATTATGATTTCAAGGTTACTTACCTTTTCTATTCCTCCTGGGACCCATGTTATTCGGTTTGGATAATCTTGGTCTATTTTTAGGACCATCACTTTTCTTTTCTCCTTGAAAAATGGAGAGCTGTTTGTTGAAAGCTGTTCTTTTGACATGGAAACGATTGTTTGTTTATTATTATTTTTTAAGCATTACTGGATTCTTTCTCCTCTGCATTCATTATTCTCTTTTCCACTTAGGCATGGCCTGAGAACCTGGACCTCTGCTGTCAGTCACTTCTGACCACCTCCTGGGGGTGTTCACTTGTGTGTACACTGTGTGTGAGTGTATAGGAAGATTACACCTCAGATAAAATTATCAACACAAATCGTTGAACAATTTTCCTTTTTTTCAAATAAAAGTTTTATTTCTAGATTCCATAGTTGGGTTTAAAATATTTTTAATTCACAAAAATTATATATATATACATATGTGTGTGTGTATATATATATATGTATATATATGTGTGTGTGTGTATGTGTGTGTGTGTATATATATATGTATATAT
The DNA here is from genome assembly GCA_963573385.1 of Cacajao melanocephalus. Lineage (NCBI taxonomy): Eukaryota > Metazoa > Chordata > Mammalia > Primates > Pitheciidae > Cacajao > Cacajao melanocephalus. Next base: position 63,016 of record CAUYLG010001259.1, on the reverse strand, counting down.
ATATATATACATATATATATATATATATGGTGTGCTATGTGATGTTTTGATATATGTATATGTTGTGTGATCTAACACAAAGCTACAGTAATTGCAATAGCATGGAATTGGTATAGTTGGTTCTTTCGTCCAGGAATTGTAACTTTTCTAAATTGCTCATGATATCTTCTATAGATTCGCTCTCTTGAAAGGGTTTCTGGCTGGATGTGATGGCTCGTGCGTGTCGTCTCAGCACTTCGGAAGGCCTAGTTGGGAGGATCACTTGAGGCCAGGAGTTTGAAACCAGCCTGGGAAACAGTGAGAGCCCTTCTCTACAAAAAAAAATTAAAACATTAGCCAGACATGGTGGTGTGTACCTATAATTCCAGCCACCTGGGAGACTGAGGGGAGAGAATCACTTAGAGCTCAGGAGATCAAGGCAACAGTGAACTATGATCAGGCCACTGTGCTCTAGCCTAGGCAACAGAGAGAGACCCTGTCTCTGAAAAACAATAAATAAATAACATAAACGTGTTTCCATGGTTTTTTTTTGGTAATTTTGGTCTCAAAGAGAAATCCACAGCCAGCATATGGTTTACTGTGGTCTTGGATATCCTGAGAAGAAAAAGAATATTAAACTTACCCCTTGACATAATCATACAATTCAGGAAAATACTTCTTTAAATAGCTTTGAGTTGATAAACTATAAACCTGAGACCATTTAATTTTTTTAAGAACCCTCATTAGCCTCTGACCACAAAGTTTAGATTTATCTTCCAAATGTTCCTCAACATTTTATTATGTAAATTTTCAAATATGCAGCCAATTTAGAAGAATGGTACAGCGAACATGCATACATCTATCACCTAGATCCTACCATTAACATTTTGTTCTGCTTGCTTTATTACTTATCTGTTCATCCTGAAGATGAGTTTTAAGTATGAGGAATGACTGACTTTCAATAGAGACAGAACTTCTTACAAAGCCTTTGAGAAAATTACTTCTCTCTGAACCTCAAATTTCCCCTCTCTGTAGATTAAGTGATTGGAGACAATGGTGGTTTTCTGTTGCGTTTCCTGGAGTGCTCTAGTTCTGTAGAGGGGTCTGAGAGTTTCTGATAGATGTAACTCCTGTATGGAGGCAGAAAGAAAAACATGAAGGGATGGGCACTCGAGCAAGCCAGGTTCCAAGCTCCCCAGAGCTCCAGCCAAAACAGCTCAGCTTTATTTGTTTTATATTTAGGAGCTCCATGAATTTGCAAACGGGAATTGGGCAGCTCAATCCATTTTGAAAACTCCTGGATAGCATGGTTTCAAAACTCTTAAGCTCACAGAAAGGATACATTTGGTCTTTCTAACTGTCTTATAAACTTTTAAAGATGATAAACCAACTCTTATATCTGAGACCTTCCTCTGTGCCAGGCAGTTTGCCAGACCCTTTTGCATGTTATTGCATTTACTTCTCGTAGCAATCCTATAAGACGGAGATTGTTAACCTCACTTTATAGGTGCAAAAATCCAGGGCTTAGAAAGCTGACTTGCTCCAAGTCACTTGGGCTGCAGTTGGAGGGCTTGAGTATGTAGTGATTCCCTGGGCGTTACTTTCACAGGAAGAAGGCATGTGTCTGTGAGCATAGTTGTAACCATATGAGCATCTCCAGTGCTTCCTTAAGGTAGGTCATGAAACTGTTGGTCAAGAGAACTTCTGTGTGACTGCCTTAGTAGATTGTGAATACAGGATTCTCCCATCAGCCACAAAGGCCATTGAAGAAAAACCCTATGGTAGAGAATCCAAGTCTGAGAATTCCAACTATGAAAAAATCGAGTGTGAATGAGAGAGGGACAGTGTCAAGGTCAAAGCAAATCTATGTTATCCTTTTGTAGAGGACTTGGTCATCCTTATTTTTGAGTTCTCAAATCCAGCCCCATTTCCTGCCTTGGAGAACTCTCTCACTGAGTGAAATGTCGGGGAATGAATGTGACCTACCTTTAGAAAATGGAGACCTTCTATTTGGGCCCCTTGGTGGTCACGTTGTGGCATTGACCTCTGTTCAACCAATTGGAAGCCTCCTCCTGGGTCTTTGCTTCTAAAAACAAGTAAAGCAGAGATAAGAACCAACTGGAGTTCGTGCTTGGAAGCATCTGTGGAGGTGTCTAATGGTAGCTGTTACAATGGTAGCTATCGCAGTGGTGGTGTTCTGGTCATACTATCCTGTTCAAAGATGGTCGTTTTTACCTGTCTCTTGATCCCTAAGGTATATGAATTTATTTCCATTTTTACTGGGTATAGTGAGAACACGTGGCGGCTGACTTTCCATTCCTGAGTTTACTTAGGATAATGGCCTCCGGTTCCATCTGTGTGACTGCCAAACACATGATTTCATTCGTTTTATGGCTGAGTAGTATTCCATGGTATGTATGTGCCGCATCTTCTTTATCTAGTCGTTGTTGATAGACATCTAGGTTTATTCCATGACTTTGTTTTTGTGAATAGTGCTGTGGTAAACATGTGAGTGTAGGTGCCTTTTTAATATAATGATTTACTTTCCTTTGGATAGATACCCAGTAGTGGGATTGCTGGATTGAATAGTAGTTCTATTTGTAACTTTTTGAGAAATCTCCACACTGTATTCCACAGAGGTTGTACTAATTTATTATCACAAGGGTGTACAAATATTCCCATTTCTCTCCATCCTCACCAGCTTAAGCAGAGCTGTCACAGTTTCTGACCCTGAGCTGTGTTCTCATATTCAAGAAGAAATTTTGAAAAATCTCCATTTAACAGGATCCATTATTCAAAGATAGTTGGGAAATCATCTTTAATTCCTTGAACTTACCTTTTGAGTTTTAAACTAATCGAAATGTATCATCAGCTATTTCTTCCTAACACATGGCCTACCGACCCCTAGAGGATTCCTGGTGAACATTTCACTTTCTCCATCTTGTTACATATGTATTCACTGATACGGGAAAGCACTGTGGGGCTGCTGGGTAGAAAGGGCGAGATAAAATTGAGGATTCACAGGAAGATGAGCTTCGAGCGGCTGAGTGAATAGCAGTGCCATTTACCGAGATGGGAAAATGCGAAGAGCAAACTTGTGGGGTAGTCAAAAGTTTTGTTCAACCCTGTTACTTTTGAGACGTACGTGTGGCCACCAAATGAAGGCTTGGCGTTTCTGCGAGAAGTTAAGGCTGGAGCTAGACGTTCCAAAGAAAGTGTTCTTTAAAAAAAGTATTTAATTTTATATTTTTATGGAATTAGGGACACAAGTGCAGTCGTGTTACAAGGACTCATTGTATAGTGAAGTGTGAGCTTTTAGTGTACCCATCACCCCAATAGTGTACATTTTGTGGAGATGGGGGTCTCACTATGTTGCCCAGGCTGGTCTCGAACTCCTGGCCTCAAGCAGTCCTCCCACCTTGGCCTCCCAAAGCACTGAGATTATAGGCATAAGCCACCATGAATGATCAGTTTTCTCTTCTATGAAATGGGTACATTTTAACTTCTTCACAGGATTCAATGAAATAATAAGTAGGAATCATTTTCTTCTAGTCATTTCACTTGCTGAGTTGCTAGCTTTTTTCATTGCAATCTACATATACCATTGGAAGATAATATCCAACAGCATTGGATAATGCTCCTATATTGTTGAAGACTATCACGTTCCTGCCTTGGATTGTAACAAGTACTTCCAAGCCTATAAACTAACCAGCCTGGGTCAGATGCTGTCATAAAAGAACTCACAGCCCGAGAAGTCATATCCACTGAGATCAGCTATCTGGTCTGACACATGACCAGTACCATAGAAGGCCATTGAATACACTCATCCAGAAGCTGCAGACACACAAACGTTCATTGCTTTGCCTGCCTATCAATTCCTATTAGCTCTTGTCTGCCATTAACCTATGAAGTCTATTTTGTGTGTGTGCGTGGGGCGGGGTGGGGGGGACGAGGGTTTGGGTGAAAGCTGGAAAACCTTCTAGACAAATTCTAAAAAAAACCCTGGTATACCTGAAGTCTGGTTGTTGCACTTTTTTTGGAGAGAGTTAGAGTTTCTTGCTGTATAGATCCAGTCTAATTTCCCCTGCACCTCACCCCTGCAGCTCCTCCCCTCCCCAGATGGTTTCATTGACCGTATGATTTGTTTCATGTTCTTTCCATACTCAGTGGGAAGCTGTTCTCTTCTTTGGCTCCACTGGGCCCTTCCTGCTGAGGAAGCTCGTGCAGACTTGGCCTTCTATGTGATAAGCGAGGACGTCTCATTCAGGGCATTGCCTTTCTCTTGCTCACTTTTCTTTCTACTTGTATGCCTTTGTGAGCTCTCCTGCATTCACCCAGCAAACAGTGACCATGTGCTGTATGTGGTAGATTGCATCCAAAGATGCAAAGAAACCAATGGTTCCTGCCTTCTCTGTGTAGCCATGCTGCTCCGCCCAGCCAGGAGTGGGCGGTCTCCCCACTTCAATCTTGGCTGACCCTGTGATTTGCTGTGACTGATAGAATACAGTGGAAGTGATGCTTCAACTCCTGGGCTCAAGCAATCCTCCTACCTCAGTCTCCCAAATAGCTGGGACTACAGGCATGCACCACTATGCCTGGCTAATTTTTTAAAAAAATTTTTTGTATCTATGGAGTCTTGCTGTGTTACCCAGGCTGGTCTTGAGCTCCTGGGCTCAAGTGATCCTCAAGCAATCCTGGGCATGATCTAAAGAGGGTTGGTAGCTTCTGCTTTTGCTTTCTTTCTTGGAAGCTTTAATAGAAACACTTGAGATGAGTTAATGAATGATGAGAGGTGAGTGACAGAGAGAGAGAGAGACAGAGAATGGAAGGATAAGTGGAAGAGATTTGAGATGGCCCAGCAAGATGACCCAGACAACAACACCAAGGTCCCAGTCATATGAGGGAGACCACCCTGAATGTCTTAGCACCAGCCAAGCTCTCAGACAAATGCAATCTCATTAGCGACTGTGCAGAAGGGAAAAGCTTGCTCAGCTGAGCCCAGCCAACCACACAAGTTGTAAAAATAATAAATTATATTGTTGTGTTGAGCTAGGGACCCATAAACATTTTCTGTAAAGGGCCAGATAATAAATATTTTAGGCGACGCAAGAGGGCTTTATGGTTTCTGTCGTAACTCCTCACTTCTGCCACTGTAGAGTGAAAGCAGCTAGAGACGATATGTAAATGAATGAGTGTGGCTGTGTTCCCATCAAACTTTATTTACAAACAGAGCTGGCAGGCTGGACTTGCCTGTGGACAATAATTTGCTGACCCCCGTGTTAAGTCAGTGAGCTTCGGGATGGCTTCAAGAATGTGATAGATAACTGAAACAGCCTACTCTTATGCTCCAGGCAGTGTGGCTGGTGTTGAGCTATAATTGTCGAAAAGACAAACTCATTCCTGCCTTCAGGGAGCTTGCAACTTGTCTGAGCTTTATGGAGAAAGTGATTGCAGTCAATAACTCCCATCCAAATAACCCCCAAGGCTGAAATCCAACTAGGAAGAATTCGGCGAAATGGACAGCTCTTGAAGGAAGGAGGTGGAGTTGGAGCTGGAGACATGCTTATCTGTTCTGGTTTACTACTGCTGTACAATGGATCCTCCAAAACTTGGGGACATAAAACAACCATTTTATCATGCTCATAGATTCTGTGGGTTAGGAATTAGACAGGGATAGCTTGACCTTAACCCGTGGTGTCTCGGCCTCAGCTGGAGAGACACAGTAGCTGGGGGTGGTTTGTCATCTGGAGGCTAAAGTCATACAGAGATGTCTTCATTCAGGTATGGCAGCTGACTCTGATTTTCAATGAGGGAACCTCCACATGGCCTGAGCATCCTCAATCAGGGTGGCCCTAGGTGGTTTGGGGCTCCAGGACTCAAGGATTTTGAACTCCAGGATATATATATATACACATATGTACATATATATGTATATTATATCATATATCATATTACATATATTAGGTTGGTGCAAAGTTTATTGTGGTTTTGCCATTACTTTTAATGTTAAAAACTGCAATTACTTTTGCACCAACCTAATATAGTATATCTATAGATATATCTATGTTAGCTATATTATATATAATATACATAACATATAAAGTGCATATAACACATACTGTGTATATATAATGTATATTATATATAATGTATGTATATATTATATATAATATATAATGCATATATTATATAATATAGATGTAATTATATATAATATGTAATTATAATAGATATAATATGTAATTGTAATAGATATAATATATATATATTTTTGAGATGGGAGTCTCGCTCTGTCACCAGGCTGGAGCATAGTAACACGATCTCGGCTCACTGCAACCTCCACCCCCCAGGTTCAAGTGATTGTCCTGTCTCAGCCTCCCGAGCAGCTGGAACTACAGGCATGCACCACCACACCCAGCTAACTTTTTGTATTTTTAGTAGAGATGGGGTTTCACCATGTTGGCCAGGATAGTCTTGATCTCCTGACCTCATGCCTTGGCCTCCCAAAGTGCTGGGATTACAAGAGTGAGCCACCACACCCGGAACATATATAATATATAGTGTATATATAATATGTGTGTATATTTATATATAAGAGGATATTTATCATGGGAATTGGCTCACATGATTATGGAGCCTGAGAAGTTCCACCATCCTCCACATGCAATCTAGAGACCCAGGAAAGCCTGCGGTGTAGTTCAGTCTGTCTGAAGACCTGAGAATCAGGGGAGCTGATGATGTTAACTCCTAGTTTAAATCTGAAGGCCTGAGAACTGGGGTTGCTGCTGATGTAAGTCCCAGAATTCAAAGGCCCAAGAACCCAAAGTTCTGATGTCTGAGGGCCAAAGATGGATGTCTCAGCTAAAGAAGAAAGAGTTAATTTGCGCATTCTCTACCTTTCTGTAGCATTCTGGCCCTCAATGCATCGGATGATGTCCTTCCATATTGGTGAGGGCCAATCTTCTTTACTCAGTCTGCTGATTGAAATGCTAAACTCTTCCAGAAACATCTTCATAGATGCACCCGGAAATAATGCTTTACTAGCCATCTGGGCAACCCTTGGCTCAGTCAGGTTGACACATAAAAGTAATAATCACATTGGTATATGAAGAGAATTAAGTCACTCAGTTTTGAATAGGTTTGTGAGTGCTGAACCTTCCTTGTCAAGACTGACTCGAGTTCATAATGATCTGCTCACTGTGTCCCTGGAGAAGAAGCAACAAGGGAAATTACGCTCATGGATTGTCACGGTCCTTACTAGAGAAGGCCTGTATTTCTTGTATTCTTTATAGCAGTACGGTACAGGGATTGAGGGCAACTACTATGGAGTTAGACAGTCTGACATTACCGTTCCAGCTCTGTCATTTGCTTGCTATGTGACTGTGGGTCAATTTCCCAACATTCCAAAGTCCTGTTTGCTCATTCAAAACATAATAATATTTTTCTTCTGAGAATTGCTGTAAAGTTCCAAGATAATGCATGTAACTAGCAAATAGTAAATGGTTAATAGTATTATCTTAAAGTAGACTGGATTTTGGGCATTTAGTAAGTTTTAAGGAAAGGATAATGGCAAAATGATATAAAACGAGCTAAATGAAAAGTAAAAAATTTCCAGAAAATTCTCTTATGCTGAAAGCAATTTTAATTTTGGTAAATATTCATTCAAACTGCCAGTGATCTCTTTATGTGCATTTATACTTAGAGATAAGTTATATACACCAGTGCACACGTACACACACATAAGTATATACACATACACACACACACATATACACACTTAATTGCATACATGTATATACATACACATACATTTTTACATGAATGACATTATATTCATGGTGTATCATAACCTGTTTTACTGAATACTATACCTTGAATGTCTACCGCTGTTTAAAGAATGGATAATATGGATTTATCCATTGTATGGATTTACCATAGTTTAATTTGTTACAACTCATGGACATTTAGGTTGTTAGACAATTCAGCCTTTTAGCAAGACACAAAGATACAACGTAACTAAGACTTCAGTTACCTTGATTCATCCACAAGCCTAACTCACGTTTCTTTCCATTTTCAGCCTCTGACTGATCTCTTTGCCTTCTGAATTCTTACTCATTCCCTGCTCTGGTAGGAATCTCCGTTTCTCATGGTATTATTCCTGTTAGCAAACACGTGACCTCCTCTGGTGCTGACCCACCCGAGACCCTGGCTTCCTGTAGTTCCAGGTCCACGCAGCATGAATCTCCGTGACCAGCATTTCTACTGGGTTTACCCAGCCTCACTTTCTGTGGGGACCACTGATAGGAAAGCCGCAGACAATGTTTTAACAGTGGAATCATTCCACGTCTCTGAATAAGATGCTATAGAACCTTTAGGGCTGGCAGCCATCTCAGAGGACTTCTGATGAAATCTTTCTCCTGTGGACTATCAGCAAAGAGAATAACCCTAAACCCAGATCTGATGATAAAAGGCAAAAGGTGATGTTTTACAAGGCAGAAAAGGATATAATGGAATTTAGAAGAGGGGAAACAGGCTTGTCTCTGATTCAGAACCCAGGGCTGCAAAAGCCTTCATTGTTACGGAAAATGGTTCTAATAGGATTTCTTCCCTATGAAAATGATATGAAAATATATCCTACCAAGAGACTGGACTAGAATTTATTATATGTATATAAAGCTATTAAAAAATGATTCCCAAGTCAAAGACCCCGTTCAGCCAGTTACAAAGTTAAGGCAGAGAGACGACTATTTTAGCTCACACCCTAAAAAATAAACAGGAAGGAACACCGCTCTTTGGAAAGGCAACTGCAGGGTAAACAGGGCTCCCACGGCTATTCCAGCTCTGTCTGAGCCAGTCGGGAACTGGACAGCAAGACCACCCATAAAACCAACTCAGGGTCACCCAACTTCATTTATCAGTGACCTGGGACACGAGCCCATTACTGCCTCGCTTGCTGTCCATCTCTGACATGTTCTGGCTCTGCCACAGTGCAAAGCTCTGGCTTCTACTGCTTTTGGAAACTGAATGTCTCTGACCAGGTCAGCCAGTGGGTTCCTAGCAGGCGCTGTTTCTGAAGGGTTGTTGAAATGATGTGGGAAGGCCGAGGCAGGGAAATGTAGCAGGAAAGAGTGCTTTGTGTACCATCTGTGCGATCCAGATTTCTTGCTGCTTTTGCTCTAGTTTCTTGGGACAGTGAGAGAAAAATCACGTTTCCCACGTTCTTTCACAATGCCTGGGATTCTCTCTTTGTGAAATGAGGTCTATGGAACCCACAGATTACTGTTCCCCATTCAGGCCTGTTGGTCTGTTAGTGGAAATTTCTCTGACAGCTCTATGATACCACAGGCATTTTAGAAGAAAACATAAAACAGAGATATCAGAGCATGCTGCCTGATGCTCTTCCATTACATTTCTTAATATCAACATGAATGCCCCAAAGTGCTCTATAATTCTGTGACGGTACTGTTCATTCATTTTGTTATTTGCGTTTGGACAGGGCTTAGAGAACAAATTTGCACACACGTTTAACTTTGGCTCTTTAAGATTTGGAATTCAAATTATCTGAACCCCATTCAATATTAATAGAATGCAACCACTTTGCACTTTGTATGTTTCAGAGGGTTTTACAAACATGATTGCCTGGGATGATGTAGGCAGAATGAGTGCTTGGGTCCAGAATCAGGAGTTGTGGGCACTAGTTCTGGCTCTCCCTTCACCCAGGGGGTGGGACCTTGGAAGATCCACTTGCTCTTCCTGGACCTCAGTTTTCAAGTTTCTAAGATAAAGGGGATCTAGCCGGGGGTGGTGGCTCATGCCTGTAATCTCAGCACTTTGGGAGGCCGAGGCGGGCGGATCACTTGAGGTCAGGAAATTGAGACCAGCCTGGCCAACGTAGTGAGACCCTGTCTCTACTAAAAATCCAAAAATTAGCTGGGCGTGGTGGCGCATGCCTGTAATCCCAGTTTCTCAGGAGGCTGAGGCAGGAGAATCGTTTGAACCTGGGAGGTGGAGGTTGCAGTGGCCGAGATCGCACTCCAGTCTGGGAGAGATAGAGAGACTCCATCTCAAATAAATAAATACATAAAAATACATAAATAAAATAAAGTTGATTGACTTGATGGTCACTGAAATTCCTTTCACATCAGATATTTTATGTCTTTGTGTTTATCACCAATGGTCACATTAATTTAGCACTGGGGATGAGATAATTCGCGTAAAGAAGAGAAACAAGCAACCATTTGTGAGTGATGAAATCTTCCTATTTAATGAAGACTTTAATTTTAAAAGTTTCCCTCGTAAGTCGGAATAGAGCTTTGAGTTTTACCATCATCATTCTATACGTTCAGTTTCATAAGATTAGAATTTCATTCCTCTTGTATGTTTTGCTTACAATGAAAATAAACTGCTACTAGTTCACATGGAGGCGGGAGGGTCTTAGCCAGGGCCCAGGTGGCAGCCTTGTTTCATTTAGAGCAGTGGTTCTCCAACTTTTGTGTATAATAGAATCACCTGAAGGACTTGTTCAACCAGATTACTGGGCTTTATTCCTGAGTTTCTAATTCAGCAGGTAGGGAGCGGAGCCTGAAAAATTTGCATTTCTAATAAGTACACAGGTGATGCTAAGGCTCTGACCTGAGGACCACACTTTGAGAACTGTTGATTTGGGAGTGTGTTGGCTTGCTTTGTTTTGCCTGTGTTGCCAGAGAAAATAGGAGTCTTCTGAAACAAGCAGAGAAGAAGATTTAGCTTACAGAAACAGAAAACAGAAAAAACAGAAAATTAGGACTAGATCAACGCATGTAAGAGCCTTAAGAATGAGCTGGGATCATTTTGGCACTTTCTTCTCTCCTTGTTATTTCCTCTGATTAATTTCTAGTATGATCGGAGGCTCCCTGGGCTGGTTATGGAATTCTCATTCCGGGGGCTGAGGCTGGGATGGATGGATCATCTTACTCAAAATAGCCAGGAGGAGAAGAAGCCAGAGGAGTCACAGTAGATGAATTTGGGAATTGTATTTTTTACAATCAGGAAAAGCAATGGTGACAAGCGGAGAAGGCAGGAAAAATCTGCATAGCAGTATGTACTGGTAATGATAATTTTTAGGGTTGTGGTAGACTTGTTCACCCACATCGGTATTCTTTTCTTTTTCCCGAACACACAGCTAGAGTTCTCTCAAAGCTGAATATGGTCATGATTTAGTCATTTCCAATGAAATATGAGTGGAAGCGATTTGTGCTCATCCTAGGCCAAGACTTTTGAGAGGAGATTGTGTCTCCTCCTTGTTCTCTTTCCTTTCCTCCATCTTTGGGATGGAGACTCAAGGAGCCTGAGTCCCTGAATTACCACATGGAGGAGAGCTGCTTCTCGTTCAGGAGCCCTTGAACTCTTACGCAGCTAGAAATATACGTCTGCTGTATTTGATCCATTGTAAACTATTAGGGTTAATTTTTTTTCCTCCTCCTCCTCCTCCTCCTCCTCCTCCTCCTCCTCCTCCTCCTCCTTCTTCAGGATGGAGTCTTGCCCTGTTACCCAGTCTGGAGTGCAGTGGCATGATCTCTGCTTACTGCAACCTCCACTCCTGGTTTCAAAGCGATTATTCTCCCAACTCAGCATCCCAAGTAGCTGGAATTGCAAGTGTGCATCACCATTCCTGTATAATTTTTGTATTTTTAGTAGAAATGGGGTTTCACCATGTTGGCCAGTCGGGTCTTGAACTCCTGGCCTTAAGTGATCCACCCACCTCAGCCTCCCAAAGTGCTGGGATTACAGGTATGACGCAGTGCACTGGGCCTCCATTATTTCTTAAGGGTAGAGGGCCAAGTTGTGGGGATGAGAGAAAACAGAAAATTAGAACTAGATTAATGCATGTAAGATCCTTAAGAATGAGCTGGGATCATTTAGGCACTCACAAGCCCCATAAGGGCCAGGATGTCACCTTCTCTGATCTAAACCTAGGTAAAGATTACCTAAGATGATGTCAAGGGGCGTTGTAAGAGAGAGTCTTCTTACTACTAGTGTTATAATTATTCTTAAGAACTATAACCTCAAAGTAGCTTCCAACATGTTTTGCATTTTGCCGGGGCTCAATATATTAAATCAATAGGCTAAACTATATACAAGTAGCCACTGATTGGCCAGGGACGGTGGCTCATGCCTGTAATCCAAGCACTTTGGGAGGTGAGGTGGGTGGATCATAAGGTCAAGAGATCAAGACCATCCTGGCCAACATAGTGAAACTCTATCTTTACTAAAAATACAAAAAAATTAGCTGGGCATGGTGGTGGGTGACTGTAGCCCCAGCTACTAGGGAGGCTGAGGCAGGAGAATCACTTGAACCTGGGAGGCGGAGGTTGCAGTGAGCTGAGATTGCGCCACTGAACTCTAGCCTGGGCAACAGAGTGAGACTCCATCTCCAGAAAAAAAAGCCCATGATTAAGGAAACCTCATTTAGATAATTCTGATCTAAAGAGAAGGGGACATCCTGGCACTTATGGGGTTTGTGAGTAGAGTCCAAAGAAGTTCATGAAATCGCTTGAGAACCCCCAAATATAGGCATGCTTTCCCATTTTCAGGATGAGAACATTAAAGAATAATTCACATAGGCTAGGTGGAAAAAAATGCTGAAGAACAAGGAAAGGGCAGAAGCTCTTGGTATACTAAGAGAAAAATATAGTTCTGGAAATATTTACTGAAAAAACAAAGACAACCTTTTAGAAAACTGTGTGGTGACCACAATCGTTGCAGGAAGACTGCCTTGATGAGAGAGGAAGCAAAATCATAAAAAGGAAATGGAAGAGGCGAAGGGTTTAACAGGATGAGATTCAGATTTAGCCAGCCGAGACAAACAGGAAGAAATTAACAGGCGGAATTAAGAAAACTAATATACAGTATTAAGATGAAAAAAGTCACAATGACGTGGAAGACAAACTTGAGAAGCTCTTGGAGTTGAGGAGAGAAAGCTAATAGATAAAAGCCCCAAGAATTAGACAGATATGGATTATACAGAGAGAAAACTTAAGAATGACAGAGATTTCTAAGGAAAGAAACAGGACAAATGGAACAAAATGTAAAAAATGTATCTTTAAGGAATCTATATGAATCTGGGAAAGAATCTGAATTTAAAGATTGAAATGGTTTGTTATATTACAAGTTAAAACACACTCTCTCTCTCTGTCTCTCTCACTCATATTCTAACAATTAAAAAAATTCTAAGTATTAAAATAAGCCACACAGGCTTGGTACAGTGGCTTATGTCTGTAATCCCAGCACTTTGGGAGGCTGAGGTGGGAGGATAGCTTGAGCCCAGGAGGTGGAGACCAGCCTGGGTAACATGGTGAGACCCCCATCTCTACATATAATTAAAAAATTAACCAGGCATGGTGGCACGTGCCTGGTAGTCTCAGCTACTCAGGAGGCTGAGGCAGAGGAACACTTAAGCCCAGGATTTGGAGGCTGAAATGAGCTATGTCTGTGACACTGTATTCCAGTTCCAGACAGAGTAAGGCCCTGTCTCAAAAAAAAAAAAAAAAAGAAAAGAAAAGAAAAAAATCATACAAGATTTGGCAAATATCTAAGAATATCTAGGCAGGAAAACAATCAGTTTCACCACAGGGCAACAAAATATCAGGTTGGCTTCAGACTTCTACTCTTTAACATGAAATTCTGAAAGACGATGGAATAATGTCCCCCAGGTTTTACGGAAAAGATGTTTAGATCCATGGATTTTAAACTTGCCTGAATTTTTATTTGTGGTTGAAGGTAGAATGTAAGGATCTAGGGAATTTACCACCTACTTCCTCTTTGTGGGAAAAAATTTTGTTTTAGAAGACGTTGTCTAATTGACCTAGAACTAAATCAATATTATGAACTCATGAAAGTCAGTGCTCTGACACCCTTTGTATAAAAAATGATCCCTAGCCAGGTGCAGTGGCTCATGCCTGTAATCCCAGAATTTTGGGAGGCTGAAGTGAGAGGACTGCTTGAGGCCAGAAGTTAGAGACCAGCTGGGGAAACATAGCAAGACCCCTGTCCCTCCAAAAAAAAAAAAATTAGCCCAGCATGATGGTGTGTGCCTGTAGTCACAGCTACTTGGAGGCTGAGGTAGGAGAATTGCTTCAGCCTAGGACTTTGAGGCTGTAGTGAGCTATGATTGCACTACTGCTCTGTAGCCTGGGCAACACAGTGAGATCCTGTCTCAAGAAAAAAATGATCCTGGAGCTTCTACTTCCTCCTCCATCCAGGTTGCTGGCCTAGGGGCCCATCTCAGCTCTGCAGAAGGCCCACTGATATGGTTTGGCCCTGTGTTTCCACCTAAATCCCACCTTGGATTATAATAATCCCCACATGTCAAGGGCAAGACCAGGTAGAGATAATTGAATCACGGGGGCAGTTTTCTGGATGCTGTTCTTGTGATAGTGAGTGAGTTCTCATGAGATCTGATGGTTTTATAAGGGACTTACCCGTTTGCTCAGCATCCATTCTCTCTCCTGCCACCCTGTGAAGAGATGCTTTCCGCCGTGATTGTAAGTTTCATTTTTAAATACAACGCGTGTCAGAGCACTGACTTTTATGAGTTCATAATACTGATTTAGCTCTAGGTCATTAGACAATGTCTTCCAAAACCATTTTTTCCCACAAAGTGCAAGTAGTTGGTAAATTTCCTAGATGCTTACATTTTCTAGAATATTTTGCTTCTACCTTCAACCACAAATAAAAATTCAGGCAAGTTTAAAATCCGTGGATCTAAACATCTTAGGCCTCCCCAGTCATGTGGCACTGTGAGTCAATTAAACCTCCTTTCCTTATAAATTACCCGGTCTCAGGTATGTCCTCATAGCAGCATGAGAACAGACTAATACACCCACCGTGCTCTGTCATACCCCTGGGAAGCCCATCTGGCTCTCTACTGCCTATCCTTGTTACCTGGGAACCCAGGACAGCTCAGGAGAGCCAAGTCTCAGAGTGTCTCTCTGTCTGACAGATGCTCTGCAGCCAGATTCATGTGACTGCTCCTCAAGATGGAGCTGGGGAAATATGAGAGACAAGACTCAGACGTAGAGTCCTGGATGACAAATGGAGTCTGGGGTCTTCTTTGCACTCTGTAATACCTTCATTTATCCATATATCTGCCTCCTGTAACACCTTCATTCATCTGTATAGCTGTCCTTCTCAGGCTAGAGAGGGGAAAATTGGCACATCTATATTAGAGGTTGAGATTTCCCCTTTCCTCTTTCTATCTGTATTTCTCTTAAATAAAAACCTGCAATCTAAATGATAAAAACAGTTGACTTGGGTTTTAGGGTAGGGGAGATTGTGAGATTCAGACAAACCTTTCTTAAGAACATACCTGAGATTGCAAGGTATTGTCTGATGCAGAATCCCATTTTTGGATTTCAAAAGCTGAATTTTACTTTAGTTTCCTCTATGCTTCCTTTTGATAATAAACTCCCTTCAGACTGATAGAGAGAATTTATTACAGGCTTATTAGGGCTGACTACAATGAGCGTATTTTACAGAGAAAAGCAGCATGATACTATGTTACCCTTAGATTAAATGACCCTAATATTTATATATTTTATCTAATATGTATGTTAAATGTAAATATACAAAATTGAACAAGTTATGAATGATGATTATTTCTAGTATATAGTAATAGTGGAACTAAATATTTTTTCTTTATATTAGCCTGAAATGTCATTTTTCTAAGTTCACTATAATGCATATGCATTGCTTCTATAACAAAAGCACAGTAAGTACTGCTTACAAATGTTGTAAAAGCAAGAAGTGTAGGGACTTAAACTTACAATTGCCAAAGCATATAATTCATAACAAAATTCAAGATGGCAGTAATGGCCGGGCATGGTGGCTCACACCTGTAATTTCAGCACTTTGGGAGGCCAAAGTAGGAGAATCGCTTGAACTCAGGAGTTTGTTGCTCACCTTGAGCAACATGGCAAAATCCTATCTCTGCAAAAAATACAAAAATCAGCCAGGTGTGGTGGTGCGTACCTATAGTCCCAACTACTGGGGAGGCTGAGGTGGGAGGACCGCTTGAGCTCAGGAGGCCAGGCTGGAGTGAGCCGAGATCGTGCTACTGCACTCCAGCCAGGGCGATGGAGCCACACCTTGTCTCAAAAAAAAAAAATGGCAGTAATAACTTGTAGGACAGAATTGTGAGACATAATATTTATATACAGAAGAGTCAAAATATAATTTTTCTTTAAAAACCCATATGTTGGGAGGCCGAGGCAGGCAGACTGCCTGAGCTCAAGAGTTCGAGACCACACTGGGCAACATGGGAAAACTCCATCTGTATTAAAATTAAAAAAAAAAAAATTTAGCCAGATGTGGTGGTGCATGCCTGTAGTCCCAGCTACTTGGAAGGCTGAGGTAGAATTCCTTGAACCTGGAAGGTGGAGTTTGCAGTGAACCGAGATGGCACTACTGCACTCCAGCCTGGGAGAGAGTGAGACTCCATCTCAAAAACCAAACCAACCAACCAACCAACCAAACAAAACCCAAAAACCATATGTGTTTTTAACTTTTAAAGAGAATGTTCAGATGGAAAAATCCACTCATTTGTTCATATGTTGCTATGGCTGATCCAGGGACTTCTACAAACATGTGAAATGGTATATAGGTGACATATATGATGTGTAAATGGTCATTGTTTTGTCCATAGGTACAGTTTTTCTTTAAGTTGATCTCATTGTCTGGTTGTTTCTTCTTCTTACCAAGGGCTAATTCTGGAAGGAAAAAGCTAGAATTCTGTTCCAAAGCCTGGCTTTTATCACTGTTTCTCTCTCTTTCTTCAAAGGAGAAGAATGGAAGGGCGTTACGAAACAGGAACCATAGCTTGTTGGGGAAGATTGATTACCAAGTGATGAATCAAACCAGGGCCACCGATGGTGCCCTAAATCATAAGAGTGGGCTGTCAGGGGAAACCCCATAGGAGATTTAGGACTCAGCAGCGCCTATCCATCTCATCCAGGATGCATTTAGCGGACTCATGTGCTCAGGTGTCAAGTGATATTTGGGGGCATGGATCCCTTGGGGCTCTTATCAAAAGCTTCTGTGACTAATTAGAAAGGAGCCAGTGCCCCTGCCTTTCTCTGGAGCTGTGTGAATACTGTGAGGTGCTAGAAATGAATGTCTACATTTGTGTCATTCCAACTCCATCCCAGCTGTTTAGAATAAGAGCCGGCTCTCTGTGGACTTCTCCATCTTTCTCTTGGAACTAACTAAAGGTCAGTTGAGCAGTACATCAACAGTTCTGTTCTTAAAAACTTCTGGATTATGAAAATAGGAATGATATTCCATGTGAGGGAGAGTGCCAATGTGTCATTAACTAATACTCCCACCTCACTAAATTCCCATATGGAAAGACCGGATCACCGAGCTGCTTCCTTCTTCCTGTTTTCAAGGATTGTCTCCTGAGCACTGGTGCTTAAGAAAAACCAGGCTTCCTGGACATGTTTTAGGATGGAATTTTCTAGAAGCACCCGGTTTTCTCTCAGGCACTTCCACTCTCTCGGTTTGGTATCGCTCCTCGTTTGAAGTTGGCTTTCTGCCAGCAGATCTTGTTTGGGTCTCTCCTGATTTCAGGACGTTCTGTTAACTCTCTTCTTCAGCCAATTCCCAAGTGTCATCCATCAACAGTTTGAAGGCAGACATGTGAAGCTAGCACCCAGCAAAGTGCTTTGGAAAGTGATGATGTTAGGCAGAGTGTGGGTTATTTTCAAAACAAACCAGCTGAATTCAGTCAAGCAACCAAGCAGTTTGTAACTTGGTTGGTTGTGATCCAACAGTTGGAAGAGTCGATGTCTTTCAAAGCCATCTGTGTATATAGACACAGCGTTACTTTTATAAACTGACATACTTATCATCATTCCTCTTAATTGACACGTTAATACTTCTTACCCTTTAGGTTTTTTTTTTTTTTTCATGCTTGATGGTATATTTCATTAGGGAACTAATTTCTTCTAATTAATTTAAGGCACAATATCCCTCTGTTAAACCTGATTTCATCTATAAAAAGAGGTTCTTTGAGATGAGAGAATTTTATAAGCACAAGCAATTTCAGTTGCAATGTCCTTCTAAGTCTGGGAACTGGAAATACAATTTGCAGTGAGTTCCATCTTCTCCAATTCATCCTCCTCCTTTTCTTCCTCCTCTCTCTTTCATTTTCCTTCAGGCTTTCAGCACATCACATTGTTAATCTAGATTCCAGAGGCTAAACATTGCTAGGAATAGGGAAAGAACATGAATCACCTCTTTCCCCCCTTTTTCTGCTCTAATTTTAAATATGTGAATCATAATCCTAGGAAAATATGCTGGGTAAAGAAAGGAAATATATAGAGAAAGAGGGGGAAAAACACACCTGGTCAGATTTCCAGCCAGCTTCTGCAAGGCAGACACCAGACAGGCTAATAACCTAAGACAAAGTCTGACAGGTTGATATTTCGAGCCTGCTTTCCTGAAAAATATTTTTGGACCTGAAATATTGCAATGCCTACCTGCCATGTGAAATTCTCAAAGAAGACTCAGAGAAGGCAAAGAAGAATGACTAGATAAAGGACAACTTCTGATTTTGTGAATCCATTTTGCAGCTCATACAAGTTGTTGATTTAAGTAATCTATGACAAGACTTCATGGGCTCAGTTTGCAGGAGACTGTTTGCTGGCTTGATTTATCTCTGGATTCAATTTAAAATTTTCAGGACTTTTTTTTTTTTTCAGAGACAGGGTCTTGCTATGTTGTCCAGTCTGATCTCAAACTCCTGACCTCAAGCAATCCTCCTGCCTCAGCCTCTGAAAGTGCTGGGATTATAGGCATGAGCCACGGCACCCAGCCACTATGTTCAATTTTAGTGACTTGTCACAGTGGACATTCATTTCTTTTGTTTCTCTGCTTATGACTTGCTTGGGCCCTTTATGTTCTTGGGACCCCTCAGCAGAGCTGTGTTCTGTCTGGTCTAATGCAACAGTCACCAACCGTTTTGGCACCATGGACCAGTTTTGTGGAAAACAATTTTTCCACGGACAGCGGGGGTTAGGGGGAGTGGTTTCAGGATGATTCGAATACATTCCATTTGTTGCGTACTTTATTTCTATTATTCTGACATCATAATATATAGCAAAATAATTGTAGAATCATGTAGCATCAGTGGGAGCCCTGAGCTTGTTTTCCTGCAACTAGACGGTCCCATCTGGAGGTGATGGGAGACAGTGACAGATCATCAGGCATTAGATTCTCGTAAGATGCGCGCAAACTAGATCCTGCACATGCTCAGTTCACAAGGGGCTCCCGCTCCCGTGAGAATCGAACGCTGCCACTGGCCACTGATCTAACAGGAGGCGGAGCTCAGGTGGGAACGCGCATGACGGAGAACGGGTGTAAACAGAGGTGAAGCTTTGCTCACCGGCCCGTGGCTCACCTCCTGCTGTGCAGCCCCGTTCCTAACAGGCCACAGACCGGTTCCAGTACTGGCGCTGGTCTATGGCGCAAGGACTGGGGATCCCTGCTATAATGGGCATGCGTCCTAGGCTACAACCTGGTCAGAGAAGACAGGTATACCTCTGGCTTTCTACCTCCCAGAATGCTGAAGCCTCACAGCTTTTACATTCCTTTCTTCCCCTTGGCGGTCCCGGGTGGTTCCAGCATAGACACTTCTTGATAGCCATTGACGTTTTCTTGAGCTGTCCACAGTGCACCTGCCCTGCGTTGTGGACCACTGACCTTGACTTCCCTCTTTGCTCCAGGAATGCTACAACTCCTTTGTTAGACTCTCCAAAGAGAGGCCCTGGTCCTTCTGCTTTCTTGTAACTCCCACTCTCCTGGAACAAATTCCATCAGGGCTGCTAGAAAAAAGGCTCAAGGAGCCACCATCTCTCTCTTGGAGGTCCAGGCTGTTCTGCTCCTGCAAGGTAAGAAGCTCTAGAGTACATGAGAACACCTCATTCCCAGTTAAAGAGACAGAATAAAGAATGTAAAAGAGACAGAATAAACAATGTAAAATGCATTCTGGGAGGTAGAAAGCTAGAGGTATAACTGTCCTCTCTGACCAGGTTGGAGCTCAGGAAGCAAGTCAGAACAGACAAAGCACAGTGCTACTGATGGGGCCCAAGAATATAAAGGGCCCAGGCAAGTCACAAAGCAGAGAAATAAATGTAAGAAATAAGTGTCCATCTGGCAAGTCACTAAATTAAACATAGTGGCCAGATGCAGCGGCTCATGCTTATAATCCAAGTGCTTTGGAAGACCAAGGCAGTAGAATCACTTGACCCTGTTTCTACCAAAATAATAAAATAAAATTTAATGTAGTGATAAGTCCAGTAAAGTGTTTCCTGAAGACAGAGCCCACAAAGTCTTTTTTTTTTTTCATGTGTTTTGTTTTTGAGACGGAGTCTTGCTCTGTTGCCCAGGCTGGAGTGCAGTGGTGCAACCTCTGCCTCCCAGGTTCAAGTGATTCTTCTGCCTCAGCCTCCTGAGTAGCTGGAATTACAGGCACCTGCCACCACACCCGGCTAATTTTTATATTTTTAGTAGAGATGGGGGTTCACCATGTTGGCCAGGCTAGTCTCGAACTCCTGACCTCAAATGATCCACCTGCCTCGGCCTCCCAAAGTGCTGGGATTACGGGTGTGAGCCACTGTGGCCAGTCACAAAGTCTTATTGTAGATGATTTAAATCAACAACTTCTATGAGCTGCTACATAGATTGACAAAATCAGAAGTCATCCTTTTTCTAGTCACTCTTCCTTTCCTTCTCGGAGTCCTCTGTATAGCCAGCATTCCACTGAATAGATGTTCTTGTCTCTTTAACTACCAATGAGGTGTTCTCATCTACAGCAGAGCTTCTTACCTTGCAGGAGCAGCAAGATCTAAGCCTCCACGAGGGAGATGGTGGCTCTGTAAGCTATTTTCTAGTGGCCCCAGTGGAATTTGTTCCAAGAGAGTGGGAGTTACAAGGATGCAAAAGGACCAAGGCCACTATTCGGAGAATCTAACAGAGGAGTTGTAGCGCTCTTGGAGCAAAGAAGGAAATAAAAATCAGTGGTCCACGACCCAGGGCAGCTACCCTGTGGACAACTCAAGAAAAACTCAGTGGTTATCAGAGGAATGCTGGCTACTGCACAGCCACTAGAAAGATGTTGAGACAGGGCACCAGGCAGCCCAGGAGGGCCGTTGCTTAGAGCTGCTTAGAATGAATCTGCAGCTCCCAACGACTTACTGTATGATTTGCCTGGATCTGAGAAACTCTATTCTCCAGAGGCTGATGATGTTGCTCCTAGGGCAATGGTTTATGCTCCTGCCTAACATCTGTTTTCCATTTCTATTCCCTGTAAATGTGTGTTGCTGGCTACTTGCCTCTCCCTGCCCCCTCCCCTTCCTTTCTCTCTAGATAGCTTTTCTCTTAGGAAGAATGGGATCATTTCTCTCCTGAACAGGTCTTCCCGTAGAGAAAAGTGCTGAACAATACCAACTGTGGCTGCACCGGGCAGCCAGGCAGAGAATTGCCTCTGGAGTTCCTTCCCATTTTGCGGACACAGCCTTGAGTTCTTGCCTTTCCAGTAGGGCTTGAAATTGTCTTTATGACAGTGGTCCCAATGTTACGGGCAATGTGGGCAGCTTCACATGTTACTCCCGGGGAATCACTTTCCAGGTTCGTCTCTCCCTCCCTCTCCAGTCTCCCCCAATTCCCCTTTACCTTTACTTCTAATTGGAAAATTGGAGGAGGGAGGTATGGTGAAAGCAGAGATCCTAAAATAGGTCAGGCCATCATGCAGCTTCCAAAATAAACATCATCAATGCCAAGTCACTGAACCATATAGCCCAAGCTGACAGTGCCTCATTACCTGCTGTTCTGACTTGGGATTTTAAAGTCACAGCAAGCATCATTGTCAAGGACTTACAAAAGAGCCTCAAAAAAAAAAAAAAACAAACAAACAAACAGGGAAGGCAATTTTGGGGTGAGCAGGGGAGAAGGTGAGATAAGGGATATGAAGAAAGACCCTGCCATACTAGGATTGAAGCGCAAACCAGGACGTGCCCTTTTGTAATCCACGTTGCTATTTTTGGTTATGAATGGGCTTGTGGAGGATGGAAAGGGGAGGAATAAATCCATCGTTGCCCCAGTGCAGGTCTGAAGTTTATGAGGATGGAATGGTAAGCACACAACACAGGGTTTTATGCATCAGCACAACTTTGTGTTAAATTGTTCTCAGAGGATATCTTGTAGGAGAATGTGAATATGAATAGCTGTATTGTTCTGGAGGCTGAATTGCAATTACTGAAATGTAATAGGAAACCTGGTCTTAACACTGCCCTGTAAAACAGAATCCCCCTGCCCCAACTTATGTATGGCACCTATGGTCCATTTAGTCCCATATACACAAAGTAATCTCTTTGGTAGTCAAACTCCCATGAGCCACCCCAGAGTACATGGCAGAAAGAACTCTGTTGCCTAGCAACCAATGGAACATTACAACACTAGATAAATCGAATCAATATTGCTCTAAATATTGAACCCTTAGATGATGAAAAAACCCTCAAAGCCATGTCCATAACTCCTCTGCTCTTTCCTCTCCTAGATGTAGCAGCCAAGGAGGACCAGCTGGTGTTTCGACAATTTGCAGAGACCTACTGGGAGGGAGGATGGGGGGACAGCATGCTGCGTTCCACGAGGGAACCCAGCAATAGTCATTCCAGAAAGGAGATACCTGAAGGCTGAATCCCTAGGAATCTGGAACCTCTTGTCTACCTTGGCAGCCCTGGGTGGCCTGGAAGTGAGGTAATCATCCTGAGTTCCTGACCTGCTGGCGTCTGGTCAGGAATCATTGAAGTTGAAGAGACCAAAGTTACTGCCAATGGTTTTTATAAAGAACACTTGAGTTGCTGGGTGCAGTGGCTCATGCCTGTAATCCCAACACTTTGAGAGGCTGAGGTGGGAGGATCACTTGAGCCCAGTAGATTGGGACCAGCCTGGGCAATATACTAAGACTCCCATCTCTTAAAAAAATAATAATAATAAGTAGCCAGGTGTGGTGGTAAACACCTGTAGTTCAAGCTACTCAGGAGGCTGAGACAGGAGGATCACTTGAGCCCAAGAGTTGGGGGCTGCAGTGAGCTGTGATTGCACCACTGTACTCCAGCCTGGGTGACAGAGAGAGACCCTGTATCTAAAAAAAAAAAAAAGAACACCTGACCAGGCACAGTGGCTCACACCTGTAATCCCAGCACTTTGGGAAGCCGAGGTGGGTGGATCACCTGAGGTCAAGAGCTGAACACAGCCTGGCCAACATGACGAAACCCCAGCTCTACTAAAAATACAAAAATCAGCCAAGCATGGTGGCAGGCACCTGTAATCTCAGCCACTCAGGAGCCTGAGGCAGGAGAATTGCTTCAACCCAGGAGGCAGAGGCTTCCCATGAGACCCCCAAGGCCCTCCCCAGCCCTTCATCACCAAGCCCCAATGGTGAAATGCACTTTCTCTGTCTGTACAACCCTCAGGTTGACATATTGGACCTTCCTTTCCCTTAAAGCCTCTTTTAGTCTATTTTAACCAGCCCCTTGCACCTAGGGAGAAATGAACCCAGTTTGGAAGGGGAGGGGGAGCTTTGAACAAGTCTAATCGCATTTTCCAATGAGTCACTTTTTCTTCCTGGATATAATGCTGGATCATATCCCTAGAAACGATCTCCTGGAAGTGTAGCCTTTCTGAAGAGGCTTAATACGTCCCCTTGTGCAGAGCTTATTTTTGGGTCCCCAGCTTTAAGGTCCTGCCACAGTGCTGTTGGAAGCACTGATTTTTCAAAGAAAAACTGGGAGAGTTGACTTCAGTGAGAGTTACTAAGAGGTGGAGGAGAGAAACTAACAACGTGCTTGGCACGTGAGTCTTTACCACGTGCCAAGCACTGCAGAGGATGCCTTAATAAAACTGGAGCTGCTCGTTGAGGTGATGTGATACTCATATAAGGTAGGACCTACTCTTTCCATTTTGCAGGTGGAGAAACTGAGACTTACAGTAACCTATCCTTTAGAGAGAGTCGTGGTATCCCAAGGGGCAGTAATTGTGGGCTTCCCTCTGGTCTCAGTGTGGTCATTGGGATGCATATGGCCAAGCAACAGTCCCTTCTCTTAGTTCCAGTGGGCCATACACAAGGGCCGTTTGAGAAGAGAGGACGAAGGCTAGGACCTACAAGGGCTCTGTGTCATTGTCATAAAGTAGAGGATGGTCTCCACTGTGCAAGAGAAGAACCTCTCAAATTATGAGACAAGACAGGAAAACAGATCTGTCTTCCTTCTGCACGCCAGTGGTGCTATCACTGACAATGCGTGTTTGCCCTCCTTGGGAGTGGCATAGTTTGAGTTTGTATAGTTCAACTTTCAGCTCCAGAATGGTACAGGCAGGTCCTGCTTTTCATTATTCTCCTGACACTTTGTCCTCCGTCATATTACCACTCAAGCTTGGATTAGGCTGTGGATGTGAGGACTTGCAACATTGGAGGGAAAATCTTAAAACTATCAAGGATAATTTCCCCATAGCTCACCAGGAAGGCCCCTGGGAAGATAAACTCTCCACAGGGGTCCCTTGTGGCACATTCTTTTTTCCCTGCTGTTCTCTACCTTCAGGGATTCTTTTTCCATCAACTGTCTCATTCTTCCAATCTCCATAGGGTGCATCTTCATTTTCCTTTTGGGTAATCTATTAGGTTGGTGCAAAACTAATTATGGTTTTTGCCATTAAAAGTAATGCCATTTGGCTGGGCATGGTATCTCATGCCTGTAATCCCAGCACTTTGGGAGGCCGAGGCAGGCGGATCACTTGATGTCAGGGGTTCAAGATCAGCCTGGTCAACATGGCAAAACCTGTTTCTACTGAAAAGACAAAAATTAGCCAGGCATGGTGGTGCACACCTGTAATCCCAGCTATTTGGGAGGCTGAGGCAGGAGAATCGCTTGAACCTGGGAGGGTGGAGGTTGCAGTGAGTTGAGATTGTGCCATTGCACTCCAGGTTGGGTGATGGAGCGAGACTCTGTCTCAAAAAAAAAAAAAAAGAGTAATGCCATTAAAAGTAATGGCAAAAACCGCAATTAGTTTTGCACCAACTTAATATCTCCCTATCCTTAGGGAAATCTCAGAATCTCAAGATCCATGACTACTTTCCCCTATCCCACCCCAAAGGTAGCTCATTAAATTCATGACAACGCCTAGGACAGGGAAACGATTGCATCTACTATCCCAGGGCAGAAAAACCACAGATGCCCCATGTGGGTCTCAGGCAAGTTCATGTCACATCCTCTTCTCTGAGTTCTCTGTGTAGGTCTATTTCTGGACATGTATCTAAGTCCACCATGCTCATTTTTCCTCATTGTCACCATCGTCATGGCTGTTTGTCACGCTGCTCCTATGTGTCAGGCACGGTACAATACATTATTTCACTGCCTCCACTGTACATTAGACATCATCAGCCTCATTTTGCAGAGGACTGAATGGAAACAGAGAGAGAGTGCGCAATTTGCCCGTGGACACCCAGCTAATATGTGGGAGCTGTGATTTGAATCAACTTCTTCCGTCTGAGGTCAAGGCTGTTCTGGAGGGTCAGTTTCACAGAAGCAGGAGAGGAGATGGCTTATAGCAAATGCTCTAGGAATGTAAAAGGGACCCAGGAGGTGACTGACAGAATCTTGCCTTTACTTGGAAAATCAGGAGACCTGGATTTTAATCCCAGTTTTGTTGAACTCCCAGTTTTTCTTTTCATCATCTGTAAAATGAAGGAAAGCTCAGTGACCTGCCAGTTCTCAGAGTCTAATTCAGACCAATGGCTAGTTTCTGAGTCCAGGAGGCAAACTTTGGAACTGAATCCGAACCTGTGCAGAGCTCAAATGTCTCTTCTTTCATTCTGCAGTTAAAACAGATAAAAGTGCAGTTTCTTCATGCACCAGCACTGCCAGGGAATCACAGAACTGAGTGACCGAGGTCTCTTCCTGCCAGGCTGCCTGGAATGAAATCTTTCAGTCACTGTTTCCTTAGGTGTTATTTTTTTACGTATGAATAAAAGTCTTAGTAGAAAGGCATTCCTGGTTTTAAGGAAGGAAATCTAAATCTATAAAATAAATCAATTGGGGCTATGAATATTTGCATTACAAATGAATTCTGAAGAACACCTCCATTTGTACTATTCTACATTTATTATTATTATTATTATTATTATTGAGACAGGGTCTTGCTCTGTTGCCCAAGCTGGAGTGCAGTGGTGCTGTCATAGCTCATTGTAGCCTCAATCTCTTGGGCTCAAGTGATCCTCCCAATTCAGCCTCCTGAGTAGCTGGGACCACAGGCATGCTCCACCATGCCTGGCTAATTTTTTTTTTTTCTTGAGACAGGGTCTTGCTGTGTCACCCTGCTAATTTTTTTGATATTGAGTAGAGACAAGGTCTGGCTATGTTGCCCAGGCTGGTCTTCAACCAGGGGCTCAAGCAATCCTTCCACTTTGGCCTCCCAAAGTGCTGGGATTATAGGTGTAAGCCACTATGCTAGGCCTTATTATTATTATTAAAAAAAACCAAATAGTGGAAAGCTCATTAGTTAAAAATTAGGAGTATAGAAACAGGGCCAAAATATAACCAGCGTGCTGACTGGTTAAACATAATTATCCATTTTTCACTTTTTTTTTTTTTTTGGTAAAAGGATGACATATGTCTGAGGTTATATCATTCCCATGTGAGACTTTTCTATCCTGAGATGTGCTTCTCCTTTTGAAAATGCCCTGTTCATGCCTATCAAAATCCTACCTTTCCATCCTCATGCTGGCTCTTAATCATATGTTTCTTTGTATTATCAACCAACGGTACCAAGTGTGTTGGTGTAAGTTATTTCCATTACTATATTTTTCTTTTTTTTTTTTGAGACGGAGTCTTGCTCTGTCATTGAGGCTGGAGTGCGGTGGCACGATCTCAGCTCACTGCAACCTCTGCCTCCTGGGTTCAAGTGATTCTCCTGCCTCAGCCTTGGGAGTAGCTGGGATTACAGGTGTGTGCCAGCACACCAGCATTTTTCTTTAGAGGAGCCCCCTACATCTTAGCCCTCAGGGTGAACAGCGGGACATTTCACAGGCATTTATTGTATGCTTATGGAGGAAAGCACAAAATCAGGCACCAGGGAAGCTTTATTTTGGAGACAGAGGTCTTGCTCTATTTCCCAGGCTGAGTGGTACAGCGGTGCAATCTTGACTCACTTCGGCCTCCGCCTCCTGGGCTCAAGCCATCCTTCCAACTCAGCCTCCAGAGTAGCTGGGACTGCAGATGCACATCACCATGCCCAGCTAATTTTTGTACTTTTTTCTGGGTAGAGATGAGGTCTCGCTACATTGCCCAGGCTGGTCTCAAACACTTGGGCTCAAACGATCCACCTGCCTTGGCCTCCCCTAGTTCGAGGATTACAGGCGTGAGCCACTGTGTAAAGCTTCTTTACAAAACCATGATGTGCAAACTGCTTGTGAGAAAACAGATGATTCCAAAAGGCAAGAGTTATCTATGGAAGATAGAATCATGGATTGCAATTCTATAAGTTCTCCCTGAGTTAGAATTAGTCATCCACATCCTTTGCCATATGATTCTAAGCACTTTCCACTGGCATGAGGGTTGTATATTTCCCTCCCCATTGATAACTGCATTTGGCCAATGGGAGGTGAGTGCTTGTGGCAGGTGTGAGTCCTCAAGGGGCTTTGGGTGTTTCTGTTTGTTTGTATCCCGGATGTCTGCCATGAAAAGACCATGCCGGGGTAGGTGCTAGTTTGCATATGTGTCCCCTCCAAGCCTCTTGTTGAAATTTGATCCTGAATGTCGGAGGTGGCTCCTGATAAGTGTTTGGGTCATGGGGGTGGATCCCTGATGAATAGATAGTTGTCTTCCCTGGTGAGGGGAGGTGAGTGAGCTCTGCCTCTATTAGTTCACAGAGAGCTGGTTGTTATAAAAAGCCTGGCAGCTCCTGCCTCTTTGTCTTGCTTTCTCTCTTGCCAGGCGATCTCTGGACACACCAGCTCCCTATCACCTTCCCCCATGAGTGGAAGCATTCTGTGGCCCTCACAGATATAGATGGCCAATACCTAACTTTTCCAGATAACATAATTATGACCAAAATTTACCCTTTTTTTATTTTTTTTTTTTTTTTTTTTTGTAAATTATCCAGTCCTAGATATTGCTTTTGAGGACTAAGCTCTGATTTAAAAAAAAAAATCTTGCCCAAATTCCTATCTAAGGGGTCGAGGGTGTCATGTCCTACAAACCATAAATTCTCATCACATGGGTTTTATTTAACCCTTTATATCATGACTTACTTTCCAGTCTGACTCTGGCATAACATTACGTGATAAAGAAGAAAATAAAAATATTTGACCCCAAAACATGTTTCTTTGGCATATTTTGAAATGGTCCTGTAAAGCTGTCCTTTGTGGGGGGAAAATCTGCATCTGTAAGGAATCTCTAACATAGCTAGATCTTTTTCTCTAGGCCCTCCTTATCCTGAAGAGATTAACTCAGAGTCTAGCACCTTTTAAAGGTCTGAATAGGAGACATT
The DNA here is from genome assembly GCA_963573385.1 of Cacajao melanocephalus. Taxonomy (NCBI): domain Eukaryota; kingdom Metazoa; phylum Chordata; class Mammalia; order Primates; family Pitheciidae; genus Cacajao; species Cacajao melanocephalus. The sequence continues at coordinate 34,459 of CAUYLG010001259.1, read as the reverse complement.
TGTCATCTGTTGTCTCTAAGGGCAGCCACTATGAGACTTCAAAAGAATCTTGGTCTCCACAATCTTTCATCTCACCCTGAATATTTTATTTCTTGATTCCAGGTCTTTAGACAAACTCAACCTATTGTCATCCAGAAAATGTTTAAATTTGCCCATAGCCTGGAAGTCCCCCTTCCTCTTTCCCCTCATCCCCCTTCCCCCTTCCCCCTCCCCCCGCTTATAGTTGTCCCACATTTTTGGACCAAACCAATGTATTTCTTAATTGTATTTGATTGATGTCTCATACCTCCCTAAAATGTATAAAACCAAGCTGCGCCCTGGACCACCTTGGGCACACAGTCTCACGTTCTCAGGACCTCCTAAGAGGGCTGTGTCGCAGGCCATGGTCACTCATATTTGGCTCAGAATAAATCTCTTCAGATATTTTACAGACTTTGACTCTTTTCATGGACACTTTTTAGCAACACAAGTGGACAAAGATAAGACTTGAATTCAACCTGGAGTCTGCATCCTGACTAAGCTGACCCACAATCTGGAGCAGAGATGTCCCACGAACTCCACAGACCCGAGAGCTAGCAAAAGAAATGCTTGCTGCAGTGAGGCAGTGTATTTTGGGGAAGTTTATTATGCAGCAATGGCTAATTAACATATTGTTTTTATATGGGGCAAAGTGGGTCATATGGAGAGAAAGATGGGATGGTGGAAAAAAAAAAGGTTGGCCAGGCACGGTGGCTCATGCCTGTAATCCCAGCACTTTGAGAGGCCAAGGTGGGTGGATCATGAGGTTAGGAGTTCGAGACCAGCCTGGCCAACATGGTGAAACCCCATCTCTACTAAAGATACAAAAAATTAGCCTGTCACAGTGGCACACACCTGTAATCCCAGCTGCTCGGGAGGCTAAGGCAAGAGAATCACTTGGACCTGGGAGGTGGAAGTTGCAGTGAGCCAAGATCTCGCCATTGCACTCCAGCCTGGGTGACAGGGCAAGACTCCGTCTCAAAGAAAAAAAAAAACAAGAAAGGTTATTAGGTTACCAGGGGAGGAGAGGAACGTGTTATCCTGAAGGACCTTGTAGCAAGAATTTTTCTGGACTTCCCAGACCTTTCATTATGGCAGACAAGCCACTATGCTCAATTTTTTTTTTAAGTAAAAAATTCAGTGGTGGCCTGTGCAGAGCTGAAAGGGCAAAACTGAAAGGCAGTGAGAGAATAACCTTTTACATCAGGCAAAATTGATGGCTGATTCAACAGCCCCAAAGGCTTGTGTAGCTCAGCAACTTACAGCAACCATTCTTCTTATTCATTTTGGTGAAATTATTTGCAAGAAGAGCGAGGGTCCCCACTCTGCCCAGGTGCAGGAGGAGATACAGAAAACTTAAAGAAATATGAGCATAATGTAATTCAACCTTGATGGTGATAGAAAGTTCCAGAGACGTGGCCATAACATACCAACCAGTATTATGCCTATCTTCGGAAATGGTAACACGATGCTTTTAACCATTGTGGTGGTATTCCTTCTTGCAGAGAAAGAATTTTTTAAATGAAACACTTAAGAAAAGATTTGATACCAGTAATGTTTTTCCCGAAGGCATTGAAAAGAATTGGACTAAGCTTAGAAAAATAAGTTATCTGTTACCCATAAAAAGCAGGCAGGTCACTGCCGATAGAGCAATTTAATTTTAGCCCACATGTTTCAACACAAATTTAAACTTCTCATGCAATTAGCTAAAATAACTGAAATTGTGCCCATGTGCAGTAGTTTATGATTCAAATTAAGCAGAATTTATAAACTCATTGGCAGTTACTTGTCTGACTTGACTTTTCTGTCTGCGAGGATAAGCCCTTCTCTTCGAAGGGACTGCCCAGACCAGAGGGATGTCTGCCTCTCCCAACTACAGAGGTACTTAGCTTCTGAACCAACACTTGGCCCTTAGTGTGTTGTTAAAGGAAAATTCAACTGGAATTGTTGGTTATATTTCTCTGTCTTGTCTTCCAAGAATCTTTGTTTATTTGTTTTTTAAGGGACAGGGTCTGGCTTGGTTGCTCAGGCTGGAGTATGGTGGCATGATCATAGCCCACTGCAGCTTTGGATTCCTGGACTCTTGCCTCAGCCTCCCAAAAAGCTGAGATCATAGGCATGTGCCACTGCACCTGTCTGTTTTTTTTTTTTTAATGGTTTTTGGAGGGAAGAAGTCTTGTTATATTGCCTAGGCTGATCTTGAATTCCTGGGCGAAAGCAATCCTCCCTCCGTGGCCTCCCACAGTGTTAGGATTACAGGTGGGAGCCACCCTGCCTAGCCTTATCTTCCAGAATCTTTGAGGGCAAGCACTGAGTTTTGAACCACTCTATCTTCTTCTCTGCCTCATTGTGCAAAGCATGGTGTCTTGAACTTCGGAGTTCCATAAGTACATTTTTATTATCATGGCAGACCCGTTTCGTTGGCCAACTCAGCCATCATTCATGTTTCCTCTTCTACCTAGCCATCTTCAAACTAGGCACACAGAACTCAATTCTGGCCAATACATTGTAAACTGAAGCCTCTAGGTGGGATTTTGGAAAAAAAAAAAATATATATATATATATATATATATATATATATATATGTATGTTTTAATTGGCATGTCACATTAGCTGTTTGGTGCTTTTCTCTTCTTGCTTGCAACATGTGAGGCTCAGAAGGGCAGTAACCATCCTGTGACAATGAAGCAATAGGCACGTGGCTGAAGGTCCACACATTAAAGATGGCAGGGCAAATTGATGTGAAGTGCCTCTGTTGGAACTGGCTTTTACCAGCTTGCAAGATTTGACCAATAACTTTTCAAGGATTTTGCGTGTCTGTTGTTCAGCATAGCCATGATTAAAAATTGCCTTATATAAACTTACAATGAAATCAGTTATAAAACAAATATAATAGTGCAAACTAATTTATTTTTTAATTACGTTACTACTTTCTAATGCTCATGAGATTATTTATGTGTATAATATTTATGGTGGAAATATTTCATACTGGAATGCAATTGAGTGTTTCTTCCCAACTTTGCAGTTAGATGTGTCACGTTGATAGCTGGAAATCAAATCATGGTGGAAATATGTACGATATGGAAATTGACCAACATAACAAATAAGTACTGTCCCTTCAGAATGGTTGTTAAACTTACCAGCTCATCACTGCTGGTTTCCTGATGGTCATTGATTTGCCATCTTAGCCTCAGACTACCCTCTCCTAGAATTCTTGTTGGGTAAGACAAATAAGCCCTAATGTTTTAAAGTCAATATTAGTCAAGGTTTCTTATGGCATTGCAACAAAAAATATGTCTAACATACGTAACTATTAAGTCATTTATCTCACCCTACCAAACACAGGTGGAAAATATTCAGTGTCCTACCACGGATATGCAGAAGAAGAAAGAAATCCTACTTGGAACTGAAGTCAGGCAGTTGGAATTTGCAGAAGGAAATCCTGGCAGCCCGTGGTATTTGAGGTATTACATAAACATCTGATACTTGACTCAGTAACTATCAGCACTTGGTGTCAGCATATAAATGTTGGGTTGGAAAAGTAGACAAATTGATTTTCCATTCCTCTCATTCTAGTTTCTTCCTCTCATTGATGCTATAGTCACGGATCTTATTACTAGTATAATAGTCAGTAATATATACATGTTATTTCTCTGGTTAAAGAATAATTCTTTTCAAAGCTATATAATGTGATAAACTGACCCTGAATTATGACCATAAAAATAATAATTTATTCTTTTCTCCAAAGCTGTCAAAAAATTCTCAAGCTCTATAACCTATAAACTGTCTAACCTTAAGCCATTGTTGTATATTTTTCACATTTTATGAGTTAAAATAGACTTGAGAGTTAAGAAGAGGAAAGCATTGGTACATCTACCTCCCACCCTGAAATATTAAGCGTCAGAAAGGTGAAGTTATCTGTTCAAGGTGAAAAAAATAGAAAGCGGGGCTAGATTGCAATTAATTGTATCTCCTCATCTTTTTTTTTCTCTCTCCCAGAATCACATTTCTATATTCCAGTATAAATATTGAGTTTTAATGCATGACAGTCATTTTTCTGATATTTAAACAGAGTGGTTGGATTTTGTTTTCCTTTCTGGCCTGTTTCCTGAGGCTGTTAAGAAGAGCCAGGGATCAAGAATTTGAATCTTTGAATGCAAAATAAAAAGTATTGCCAATGGAACTAGGTTCATTACTGGGAATTCTTGGTGAGGAATGGTATGTTCTGGCAAAAAATGAGGAGGTTGATTTTCTCCTCCTTCTCTTATTTAGTCTCCTTTTAGTTTCTTACCTTTACCTTCTTACTCTTTTTTTTTTTTTTTTTTTTTTTTTTAAGATAGAGGGTCTTGCTCTGTAGCCCCAGCTAGAGTACAGTGGTGCAATCATAGCTCACTGCAGCCTTAAACTCTTGGGCTCACACCTGCAGTCCCAGCACTTTGAGAGGCCAACGTGGGAGGATTGCTTGATCCCAGGCATTCAAGACCACCCTGGGCAACCTACTGAGACCCTGTCTCTACGAAAAATTAAAAAATTAGCCAGGCGTGGTGGCATGTGCGTGTAGTCCCAGCTAATCAGGAGGCTGAGGTGGGAGGATCGTTTGAGCCTGGGAGGTCCAGGCTGCAGTGAGCTATTATCATGCCACTGCACTCCAGCCTGAGTGACACAGAAAGACCCTGTCTCAAAAAAAGAAAGGAAAAGAAAAGAAAAAAGAAAAGCAGGATCTGGAAGAGGAAGAACAGTTTCTGGGGCATTTGAAGTTCAGTAAGAGAGGAAATCTCAGTGGGCTGAAGATAATGTAAAAACACCCCAGTTCTAGTGTGTTCTTCTCCATCTCTACTCTGTCCACAGATTATCTACCATCTAAAGCGATCCTCCCACCTTATTGTTCCAAGTAGCTGGGATGACAAATGTGCACCACCATACCTGGCTAATTTAAAAAATTTTTTAGAGATAGGGTCTTGCTCTATTGCCTAGGTTGGTCTTAAACTCTTGGAGTCACGCGATCCTTCTGCAGCAGCCTCCCACACACTGATTCATCTTTTATTGAATAAATGTTTGCTGAGCACCTGCTATGTGCTGGGCAGTCTCTCAGGTTCAGGAGAATGCAGTGGTGGGGATAAAATGTCCCTCCTCTCATAGATTAGGTGTGGTGGGGAGGTGGAGCAAGAAGGACAATTAACAAGTGATGGACTAGATGCATGGAGGGGGTGTGTAGAGAGGCACTGTGGAGAAAAGGGGACAAGGTGATGTGTTACAGTGTGGCTATATTTGGGACTGGGTAATGTGATCAGGTCCTTAGAGGTAGTGAGAAAGAGATATCTGAGTGGTGTCTTAGTTAATGTAGACTGCTATCACAAAGTACCATAGACTGGGTGGCTTATAAACAACCAAAATTTATTTCTCATAGTTCTGAAGACTGGAAGTCTGATCTTGGGGTTCCTGCATGGTTGAGTTCTGGTGAGGGCCCTCTTCTGAGTTGTAGATCACCAACTTCTCGTATCTTCACAGGAGCTGGAGAGCTCTCTGGGGTCTCTCTTTTTTTTCTTTCTTTCTTTCTTTTTTTTTTTTTTTTTGAGACAGAGTCTTGCTCTGTCATCCAGGCTGGAATGCAGTGGTACAATCTTGGCTCACTGCAACCTCCACCTCCCAAGTTCAAGTGATCCTCCCTCCGCAGCTTCCCAAGTAGCTGGAATTACAAGTGTGCACCACCACACCCAGCTAATTTTTGTATTTTTGGTAGAGATGGGGTTTCACCCTGTTGGCCAGGCTGGTCTCAAACTCCTGACCTCAAGTAATCCACCCGCCTCAGCCTTCCAAAGTGCTGGGATTACAGGCATGAACCACTACACCCAGCCTGGGGTTCCTTTTATAAGGGCACTTATCCCATTCATGAGGACTTTTCTCTCATGACCTAAATTACCTTCCAAAGGCCCCATCTCCTAATATAATCACAGTGGGGTTAGGATTTCAACTTGCAGATTTGGGGACGGGGGGCACAGATATTCAGTCCATTGCAAGGGGGATCTGAATCACAATTGATGTTCTTGCAAAGATTGGACATAGGGCCACAAGGCAGAAAAACATAGCAAATGCCAAGCCCCTAAGGAACGAAAGAGTTTGGCATACTCATACAAAAGAAAGCAAGCCGGGGTGGCTAAGTAATAGCCATCAGTGGTAGGAAATGAAATTGCAGGGCTATTTGGGACTAGTTCACACAGAAATTTTAGGCGATGGTGAGGACTTACTTTGTATTTTATCCTAGTTACTATGAAGAACCATTGCATGTGTTTAAACTCTAGAGGAGCACCGTGAACCAACGTGCATTCAAAAAAGAATACAGGTGCCAGGGATAGACTCAGGAGGATCTTCTAGAATGCAAGAAATATTGACGGTTTGACTAAGATAGTGTGGATGGAAGGAAGTTTATGAATGAAACATATTTTTGAAATAGAGTCACGGGTGACAGTGATGGACAGGATTCAAGGAGGGGGTGTGTAGAGAAAATAGAAGAATCAAAGGTGATGCTTTGGTTTTTGGCTTGAACAACTGGAGTGGCATTTACTAAGCTGGAGAGACTGGGAGAGGGAAAAATACCTCCCCTTTTTAGGGGAAGCATCCACAGTTCTGTTTCAAGTATGTGAAGGAGCCATCCTGGAAATCTCATTGTAGACGGCAAACAGTCTGTTGGATATAGGAGTTTGGAACCCAGGAAAAAGGTCTTGACCTAAAAGGTCTTGAGCTAAAAATTTGGGGTTATATAAATAATCTTTAAAGCCAGTAGATAAGCGTGGACAGAGTGGAAATGGAGAACACACTAGAACTTGGGATGTTTCATTATATTATCTTCAGCCCACTGAGCTTTCCTCTCTTACTCAACTTCAAATGCCCCAGTAACTGTTCTTCCTCTTCCAGATCCTTTTTTGTGTTTTGAGGCAGGATCTCACTGTGACACCCAGGCTTGAGTGCAGTGATGTGCTCATAGGTCACTACAGTCTCTGCCTCCTGGGCTGAAGTGATCCTCCCACCTCAGCCTCCTGAGTAGCTGGGGGACTACAGGCATATGCCATCACACCTGGCTAACTTTTAAAACTTTTATAGAGATGGGATCTTGCTATGTTGCCCAGGCTCATCTTGAACTCCTGGGCTCAAGTGATCCCCCCACCTTGGCCTCCAAAAGTGCTGGAATTACAGATGTGAGCCACCCTGGCCAGCCTCCAGATCCGTCTAATGGGCATTCTCTAAGTTACTGCCCCCTTTCCACCTTTCAACAAATTCTGTGATTCTTGGACAATCTCATCTAGTCATGTAGATTCATCTGATCTATACTGGTGACTTCCCAAGTCTATGAGCCTGTCCTTATCTCTTACCCAAACTTAATTAAATCAAATCCACTCAATTCAACTTAATGTAAGTCAAGAAGCATTTGTTGAACAATATCCACCTATCAGGCAGGTTGGTTGGTCATCAGTGGTTACATAGGATGGTACCACTTTAGTAATTCTAACCCTCAGCCTTGGGGGCTTAGAAGCTTGATTCTCTCAGCATATTAAGTGGAGCAGTTTCTCAGGGTACAAATTAAGCCAGCTCACAAGAATCTCATGTATATAAATCAAAATGTCAATTCACTAATTTATGATGAGAAATACAACTTCCAAGAGAAGACATTCTCATTTGGCTGATCTGCACATTTTCTCCATCTAGGAAAACTACATAGAAAGCTAAATTATCAGAAGGTTGCATGGATTATGAGAGATCAGAGCAAGGGGCCTTGGTGGCAGATTTGAATGTTTAATATCATCAGACAGTGATAGTCTGATGCATCTACATCTGCAGAGAAATCAAACAAATCATGTGTTCCTGTGGACTTCTTAGGATACCAAAAGAGTGCTTTGATGGGCATCGCCAAAATAAATCTCTCCCATATTCCCTTTTCTATGTTCTGTGATCTCATCTCCCTTTGGTCTAATACATTCTTCCTCTGGATAAGTTAATAAAATAAAATCAGTTAACTGCCACTAGGTCTTATTTTTACCTAGAAACCCTTTCATCCCAGTAAGGGTAATGTGCATACTTCTGATGTCTTCCTTTATGTGTAGAATAATTCATTTAGCTATTAGAAAGTAGGTGTATTTTCTTCATTTCAAATTCTGTAGCCTCAACTATCTAGAATGACGTCTTTCAAATAAATATCTTATGAAATGTTTATTAAAAGAATGAATGAATGACTAGATTAACTTTTGTCTCTATGTAGCTTGAATGATTTGATAGGAAAAAGTAGATTTTATATAACATATTTAGTTGAGTTTAACAAAAATTAAATGATGGACAAAAGAATTTTTTCTAGTCTACTTTTCCAAGACCCAAGATTCTACCAACATCTCACTGTTCTGAGCAGTTTCATGTCAAGATGGAGTCCATTATCATGGCTTCATTCCATACACAACTCAAAAAATTATAGCTTTTGACTTCACTTTCTTATTTTGATTTAACTTTAACTCTTCCAAGCCTGAATGGCAGAAATCACTTTTCGTCTGTTATCTGCTTTACATTTCCCTTCAATCCCAATATTCTCTTTTCCTCATGTTAACAAAGCAAGGGAATGAGTGAATTAAGACTGTCTGAATGAATGACTAAGATTCAGATTCTCCATTATGGTAAGGGTCACGTGAGATCCAGGTCACACCTGGTGGATGGTTCTGTAATTTTAATGCTTTTCTGGGGCTATGGCCAAATACTTCCACTGATGGGAATTTATCGTGAGAAAATAAAGAAGCAGTTAAAGATTTATATGTAGGGATGTTCCTTATAGCATTATAACAGTTCAAAATAAACACAAAACTAGAAAACATTCAACAGTGATTGGTTAACATGGCACACTACACAATAGTGTGTTATGCAGCCATTAAAACGATACTTTCAAGGAACGTTTAAGGACATGAGAAAATGCTTGCTGTGCACCTTGTTATTTTTGTTCACCAGCATCCTTTCCTTTTGTTCTGATAGCTGTGATGGGAGCCTCCGATATTCTAAATGGCACTAACAGTCACATATCTAGAATGTATGCACTTTATTTTATTTTATCATTAATTTTTTTATTGCCAAGACATTTACTGAAAGTTCAAATTTTTCAAAAATGTTACAAGAAGCATGCAAACAGTGAAACCAATGACACATGACATTGATTCCATCAGAACACTGATTCCATCAGAAGATTGTAACATCTGTGATAGACATTGAAACTAATATCTGGATAACTCTTAGAACCTATACATTTTAAAATCTAATGTGTGTAGTCTCGCAAACCCTGAAAGTCCAAGCATCTTATTCCTGCAGATTTCTCTCTGCTGCTACCAATAGGATACAAGAACAAAGGAAGGATTAAGCAGTGACCAATCAGTGACTATTTGGGGCCAAAACTTCGTACAGGAGCCCGTGGCTGGGCTAACTGATGGGAACAAGCACTGGACTTAATTGGATATCACAAAGCAAAAGCAAGTGCAATTTAGCAGGGAATTTAACCTGTATCAGGTTCACCTAAAGATGAAGTCGCATGCTGTATTTCTCTCCTGCTACTTACATCTCAGCATCAGCACCCCTGGAGGTGTGAGACAGAGGGCAGCAGAAATCCTTTACATACATGGGAGCAGCAACAACAGCAATGGACAGTGTCCCTAACACTGATTCCATCAGAAGATCGTAACATCGGTGATAGTGCCCCAATTCCTTGCCGAGGAGGACCTTTCCCTTCTCAGACCATGACGTTAGAAGGCAGAGACTACTCCTATTGGCTCCAGGAAAGGGGGTGTGTCAAAGGTCTGACCAATCGGAGAGCCATATCATCTGGGACATGGGTTTGGCTCAGAGATGAGCAGGTGACTGCATCAAAGCCAATGAGATGGGACTTTGACTGCAATTTGATTTGAAGTTTTCTTCAGATCTTTGTGACTTCTAGTCATGAAGTCATGAAGAAAAGGCTGGAGCAGCTCACAGCCATTTTGCCACTCTGAAGAAAAAGCCAAGGTGAGCTGGAAACCATACAGCAGCAAGGCTGAGGTGAAGAAAGCTCAGCTTTGGGCTATGCCTTGGTGGCATAGTTTGAATCTCTGAATTCCACTATGTTTAATTGTTTCTCCCTGAATTTTTAGTAGTGTGAACCAATACATTCCTGAAGTGCCTTAACCCTTCTGCTTAAGGCACTTTGAGTATATTTTCTGTCACAATCAAGAGATTTCTAACTCAATCCTAACTTAGAACCTATACATTAAAAAATGTAATGTGTGTGGCTTCACAAACCTCAAAGGTCTAAGCATCTTATTCCTACAGACTTCTCTATGCTGCTACCAATAAGATACAAGAACGAAGATAATAAAGGCCAATTGGTGACTATTCCGGAACCAGACTCCTCACAGGAGCGCATGGCTATGCTGGATGGGCTTCTTCTGATGACTAGTTGATGAAAATGGAAGGAGAAAGTAATAAATTACAAATCGCGTGTGTAAGTGTGCAAGAAAATCTACCAACATGTTAACAATGATTATCTCTGAATTGTGAAGTTGTGAGGTTTTTTTTCTTTAAATACGTTCTAGAATATTTCAAAGTTTCCAGAAAGATCATGTATTAATTTCTTTTTTTGAGACAGAGTCTCTTTCTGTCACCCAGGCTGGAGTGCAGCTCACTGCAACCTCTGCCTCCCGGGTTCAAACAATTCTCCTGCCTCAGGCTCCCGAGTAGCTGAGATTACATGCACGTGCCACCATGCCTGGCTAATTTTCGTATTTTTAGTAGAGATGGGTGTCTCACCATGTTGACCAGGTTGATCTCGAACTCCTGGCCTCAAGTGATCCATCTGCTTCGGCCTCCCAAAGTGCCGAAGGGATATTGAAATTACAGGTGTGAGCTACCGTGCCTGGACCACATATTAATTATAATAACAATGGAAAGGAGATTAAAGAGCTCTTGGTTTTCCTTCTTCAGCGACACAGGCAGAAGGCCACATGGCCTTTTCCACATCGGGAGACATTTCACAGATTCCCCTGACAGTTTCAGATGAAGACCAGTGAGTTCAACTTAAAGGTTAGCCTTGTGTTTAGTTTCATAATAGAAGAGGAACCTTGGCCATCGAGTAGCTTAAAGACTAGCATTCAAATTCCTGTCTTTGTTTCTGGGAAACAGAGAACAGGTCAACCGACCCGATGACTGCTGAATCTTTGCTAATCCCCAAGAGAGGAACGGAGATGGTTGCCCACAGATGGTGATTCCTGGGAGGCTGGGGCAGAAAGTGCTGAGCATCCTGAAGCAGAAAACAAAAGGACCTTCATGAAACCATCCTACACATCACAAAGGTCTCTCATGTTTTTTGTGGCTGGATGGCTGACTTTACCACCCAGACTTCACAAAGTCCAGAGGAGAGGAGAGGGAAGGGGAGAGGAAAGGAGAGGGAGGAGGGGAGGAGGAGAAGCAGGGAAAGGTGAGGGGAGCAGGAAGGAAGCACAGGAGAAGGCCCCTCAGGAGACAAGACTGGTGCTGATGAAAGTGCCACCTCCTTCCTCCCCTTGAAGTATGCGCAGAAGACTCCACTGTCCCTGGTAGGCAAGGAAGTGAATTAAGAGCCTGAATTTTTAAAAGGGCCTGCAAAACTTTATAGCAGGGACTATGATCACATTTATAGGTCTCCACCAAAAGGAAGTTAAATAAATCTGCCTGGGACACAAAATAATCACCTGCCACCTTTATGTGGTCAGGAGGAAATTGATGACTCCGGAGGCCCATATCCCGCCAGCTACTCTCAAACAGGCTGAGGCCACAGGGAGGGAACGTTTTTGCCATCCTTTAAGTGCCTGTTTTCCCTACATCCCTTTTGTCCATGAATTGCCCCTCGTGGACTCGCCTTCACATTTTAATCACATTTCTGGTTATCAGAACGCAGAGAGACTCTCACGCTTATTGTAATTGTGCCTTTGTGAGTCTATCCTTCCTCTGTCTCCTAGAAGACATTGAATATGGTTTGGCTGTGTCCCCACCCAAATCTCATCTTGAATTGTAGCTCCCATAATTCCCACGTGTTGTGGGAGGGAGCCATGGGAGATACATTGGAATCATGGGGGCAGTTTTCCCCATACCATTCTCGTGGTAGTGAATAAATCTCATGAGAGCTGATGGTTTTATAAGGGGAAACCCCTTTCACTTGGTCCTCATTCTCTCTCGTCTGCCACCACCATGATTCTCACCTTCTGCCTTCCACCATGATTGTGAGGCCCTGCCAGTCATGAGGAACTGTGAGTACATTAAACTTCTTTTTCTTTGTAAATTCCCCAGTCTCAGGCATGTCTTTTTTTTTTTTTTTTTTTTTTATGGAGTCTTACTCTGTCACCAGGCTGGAGTGCAGTGGTTCGATCTCTGCTCACTGCAACCTTCACCTCCCAGGTTTAAGTGATTCCCCTGCCTCAGCCTCCCAAGTAGCTGGGACGACAGGCGGGCACCACCACACCCAGCTAATTTTTTGTGTTTTAGTAGAGACAGGGTTTCACCATACTGGCCAGGATGGTCTTGATCTCCTGACCTCATGATCCGCCCACGTTGGCCTCCCAAAGTGCCGGGATTACAGGCGTGAGCTACCGTGCCTGGCCAGGCATGTCTTTATTAGCAGCCTGAAAACAGACTAATATAGACATCTTCATCTAATCATTCTTTTGAATTTTCTCCTTCTTCCCCCCACTCCTGTTTCATAGTTCAACACTTACACAGTGTATATTCCTAATAAATGTGTGTGCAATTTTGAATTCTCACAGCTGGCTCTTTCCGGTGTATTCTCCCAAACAAAGAAATGAATTGGTCAATTGCCTCTCCGCATGTTCCACAGAGGATCAGAGAGGGCTGAGCTTCCTGAGCTCAGTAGTGAATTCTGAGCCCTTTGGAGCTCTTCTAGAACCCTGAGATCTCATGCTGTTGAAGCCTTGGTAATGTGTAGTACAAGCACTGTCTCTTTCTTTACAAGAGTTTCTGGAATTAAAATGCCCAATGGGTACACAAAACCTCAGATTTCTACTTCAGGCCCTGCTGGAAGCACTCACTTGGAGAAAGGATTGAATAATGAAAAGATTATAGGTTTCAAAGGTCAGATAGCCATGGCCTTGACATCCATACAAAATCAGGCAAGTAACCCAGCCCATAGGAGCCTCAATTTCCCTATCCATAAATGGTGAGAGTACTATCTTTGTCAGGAGGTAGTTGTAAACCCTTAGTAGAATGATATATGTTTAATCCTAGGCACTAAAGAGAAACTCAACACATGTTAGTTTTTTTCCACTTTCTCTCATTTGTTTTTGATTTTCCTCGAATTTTCTAGGTTTCCCTGGAATTTTGTCAGCTGGGGCATGATGGGTAATAATAACTAAGAGCTCAGTCCCTAAAAGTATATTGGTTGCTTCTAGAAAGGTAAAGTGTCCAAGTCAGGAAGCTTATGGTGGTATCTGTGGTGGGCATTTCAGTGACCTGGGAGGCAGCCAGGAGACAGCAGCTGGCAGGCAGTGAATTCTGTGAACCTTACATCAACACTGCACAGAGGGTGCCCCACCTTTCATGGTGGGGAGGACCAGTTCTTTGCACAAAGGCATCACAGTTTCCGATATGAACTTAGCAGCCATTTCCACAGCCACAAGGAGAAACAAATTCCCCCTTCCACTCTCTGGTCCTCACAGGGAAAGGTTTGTATCCATCCAGTGAGGATGTTGGCAAACCAGTGATGAAGGCCTGACCAGCAAAGGTCTTATGATCAGTTACTCAGTGCTTCAGAATGAGCTTGCTTTCCCCAGGAAGGGAAGACAATTCTGGAGCCATGAACAATTTCCCTGAGATGTCAGCCCTCCAGAAAGGAGGCAGAATCAATCCAGGAGGCTTAACTTCAGCCACAGCAGGACAGGAGGTGACATTTACAATGTTGGTTCACAGCCCAGAGGACCAGTGGATCTGGGAGGGTCTCCCAGTGGAGCGAGGGCTGGGGTTTCCAGAGGCATCTTTGGACTCTGAGCAGTAGCTCCTGAGGCTGTGTGCGCTAAGGAGAAGGAGCCCATAAAAAAGGGCAGACGCAGATGCAAGGATGATGGGATACACTGCTTTTGGAGCCTAGAAGTAAAGCACACCTATGTGAGACCCAAATGCATGTCTCATCCATTTCTTTAAAAAGTTTTTAAAAATTTTCATAGGTTATTGGGGAACAGGTGGTGTTTGGTTACATAAGTTTTTCAGTGATGGTTTGTGAGATTTTGGTGCACCCATCACCCAAGCAGGATATGCTGCACCCAATTTGTAGTCTTATATCCCTCACCCCCTTTCCACCCTTTCCCCCTGAGTCCCCAGAGTCCGTGTGTCATTCTCATGTCTTTGCATCCTCATAGCTTAGCTCCCACTTACGAGTGAGAACATACAATGTTTGTTTTTTCATTCCTGAGTTACTTCACTTAGAATAATAGTCTCTAATTCCATCTAGGTTGCTGTGAATGCCATTAATTCATTTCTTTTTATGGCTGAGCAGTATTCCATCTTGTGTATATATATATATATATATATATATGCCATCATATATATTCTATCATATACATACATATATATGATGGAATACTACTCAGCCATAAAAAGGAATGAATTAATGATTATATATATATATATATATATATCACAGTCTCTTTATCCACTTGAAATGCCCATCAATCATCCATTTCTTTTTAAATGGGTTTGTAGAACTAGGATCTGTCTTAGATCTTGGCCTATAATGGTCAGAGGCAGGAAAGGGCAGCCACTTCCCTTGCCTTCATCAGCATAACCGTCCTCTGTGATCCCACCTGCTCAACAGATACACTTTCCTCCATTCATTCAGGGAGCAATCATCAAACATCTGGGCTGAGGCAGGCCACATGCTAGGTTGGTTGTTCCCAAATTGAAGGTTCATGGATTTTGCCAGGCTGGCAGCAAAAGAAAACAGCTTTGGAAACTTAGAAATAGCAATTCCTGGGCTTCTCCATAGGTCTCGGTGAATTTTAAATAATCCATATTTTTTTAAAAGTTCCCATTTAAATGTCCCCATATTAGGAGTACAAGAAAGAATGACCAGTGGCTGGGCATGGTGGCGCATGCCTGTAATCCCAGTGCTTTGGGAGGCCAAGGCAGGAGGATCACTTGAGGCCAGGACTTGAGACTAAACTGGATAACATAGTGAGACCCTGTCTCTAAAAAATTGTTTTGGAATTAACTGGACATGGTGGTAGACCCAGCTGCTTGGGAGGCTGAGAGTGGAAGGATCCCTTGAGCCCAGGAAATCCAGGCTGCAGTAAGCTATGATCACACTATTGCATTCCAGATGGGGCAACAGAGTGAGACCCTGTGTCTACTGAGAAAAACAAAAAGAAGAAGAAGAAAGAACGACCAGAACTCTCACTTTAACTAATTCACAGGAAAGTGTAATTAGAATATGGGGTAAGAGCTGTGATTGAAGCATGTACAATGTACTATGGAAGCCACGGAGAAGGATTGCTAGTACCTTCTTTGAAAGTGTAAGCAATCATCTCCAAAGAAGTGATATTTGAGCTGGGTATTGAATAATGGGAGCACATTTTCCAGGTGATCAAGAAGGTAAAGGAAATTTCAAGGCAGAGGGAATAGTGTAGGCACCAGAGAGGGCTTGTGTGTCTGAGAAGTTGTGGTGGTTTAGTGGTGTTGGGTTGAAACATGGATTTCATCTTGGGAGAGTAGGTAGTGAGAACTGAGGCCAGTGGGGTCAGGGATGGATCACAAAGGCATGCAAGGCAAGCCAGCAGCTTGGATTCTATTCCCTGGGCCACTGGGTACCACTGATTTGTATAAGGCAAGGGAGCAACAAAGTCAGATGTATACTTTATTTATTTGAGACAGGATCTTACTCCATCCTCCAGGCTGGAGTGCAGTGGTATGATTATAGCTCACTGCAGCCTTGAACTCCTGGGCTCAAGAGATTCTCCTTCAGCTTCCCACTTGGGTTGGAAGGGATCAAACAGAGAAAGGAATTAGGGGTCTCTTATGATCACGTGGGCTAGAAAGGACATGAGTCCAAGCTTGTGTTAAGGCGACCACAGTGGGGATGGAGCAATGGGGATAGCTTGCAGAGATGTTAATACCTCTGTGATTTTCCTAAACACATGTTAGGCACTCATGTGTTCCTGATCAGGCAGCCACCCCTCTGTAGTCTCCAGTCTGTGTATGCCAGGGCATGACCTCGAAATGGGCCACAATTGCTAAATTAAGTATCATGAACCACTGTCATCATTAATGCAAACACACAGGACAGCTTTAG
This sequence comes from Cacajao melanocephalus, assembly GCA_963573385.1. NCBI lineage: Eukaryota > Metazoa > Chordata > Mammalia > Primates > Pitheciidae > Cacajao > Cacajao melanocephalus. The sequence goes on along the minus strand of CAUYLG010001259.1, from coordinate 18,120 downwards.
AAATCCTGGCAACGCTTTCTGGCAAGTGTAATGAAAAAAATTAATTGAATAATCATTTCATGTAAATAGATTTCATGTGAGCTCTCCTTTTGGTAGGAGGGAAGGGAGAAAAGGCGGGAGAATCCTGTGATTTATGGCTTTGAGTGGTATAATGAATTAGGCTGGGCACCCCACAGTGAGTCTGAGCCTGCCTCAGCCGACATTATGAGGTGGTTAGATCATTTTGAGCAGCATGGCTCAGGTGACCTAAAGCAGGCATGAGAGATGGAGGTCATTAAGATCTGCCACACCGTAGGAACTCTCTTTAAAAAGAGACTCAAAGGCTGGCTTTGCAGAGTAGCGGCATTTCTCTTTGGGATACAAGGTGTTCTATCACTTAGGGAAAGCTGAAACCAAAGCGATAATGATGGGGAATAAATTGATGGCTTCAAAAGGGAGGGTTGGAGAAGGAGGGGGGAGGTAGGAGAGCTACCTATAACCCGTGGCAAAGGCTCCTGTAAAGGGAATGATGAATGAGTTAATATCAAGTAGGAAATATTGACTCATGTGCGTGAGACTCAAAATTACAATTTCTGAATCGGCACTGCCGATGTAGTCCAAGGGAGAGAACAACTGGGGGTTAGAGGCTGGGCTATTAATCCTAGCTTGAGACGCTTGAGCATGCCTCTTCATTTCTGCTAAGCCTTTGTTTCCCGGTATGCAAAATGAATACCTATTCCAATAGGTAATTTTGAGTGTCAAGTGTGATTATATATTGGGAAGCTGTGGGTGTATGTATTCCCATGCATTTGCTCACAGGGAATTGTAAGCTCAACCCGGAAGACCAGGGAAGACACGTTCTTATCTTTCTACTGGAGGAGAATACCAAGGGCCTTGAACAGAATGGCTCAAACCTAGCCTGGACTCTTCTTTGGAATCCCTATACCTGGTGAATTCAGTATTCAATGCTCTATGCTCTGAGAAATAGACTATTCTCATACTAAAGTGTTCTTCAAAGGAACTGTACAAATTCTTGTTGTATGTCACATGACACATGAGAAAGATTCAGGATTTTAGAGTCTCGTGGACTGGGATTATCATCATAACCCATTTACTCTGAGATCTCAGAAAATTTATAAGACTTCTCTTGGTTCACTTTGTCATTGGTAAAATGGAAAAGAAAATAGGCCGACTTCATAGCTTTTGTTTGTGTGTGCACAGCTGTGGGTGTATGTGTTTGAGAGAGAGAGGAAGAGGGAAGGAAAGAGAGAGAGTAGAGCAGAAGAGGGAGGAGGGAGGAGGAAGAGAGATACAGGGAGGAAGAGAGAGAGGGGAAGAAAGGCAGAGAGAGAGAAGGAGGGAAGAAGGAAGAAGAGAGAAAGAGAGCATTTGTTGCAGAGATGGCTAGTTTTGCACTAAAACATGTGCTTCCTTTCATGTAATGTACAGTTGTCTCTGGGTGGTGTTTCACCAGGTGATGCATTTGCTGGTTGTCATGTTGTATTCATGCTGGTTCTCATGATGTTTTTTAGGGGAACCCAAGGGTAAGATCTTAAATTTGGAGGGATGTATTCCACTGACAACCAGCTTGTGGTGAGAAGAGCAGATTGGAGCGGGAGACCACAGGTTTTATCTGAGCCATTCCGCTCAGGGCCCTGGGAATTCTCCTGATTCAACTCTGTCTGAACCAGAGCAACTCCATCTTGAGTAGGAGCTGGGTAAAATGAGGCTGAGACCTACTGGGCTACATTCCCAGATGGTTAAGGCATTCTAAGTCACCGGGTGAGATAGGAGGTTGGCTCAAGATACAGGTCATAAAGACCTTGCTGATAAAACAGTTTGCAGTAAAGAAGCCACCAAAACCAAGATGGCAATGAGAGTGACCTCAGGTCCTCCTCCTTGCTATACTCTGGTCAGTGCCATGACAGTTTACAAATGCCATGGCAATGTCAGGAAGTTACCCTATATGGTCTGAAAAGGGGAGGCATGAAAAATCTACCCTTTGTTTAGCATATAATCAAGAAATAACCATTAAAAATGGGCAACCAGCAGCCCTCAGGGCTGCTCTGTCTATGGAGTAGCCATTTTTTTTTTTTGGAGACAGAATTAAGTTCTCGTCGGCCAGGCTGGAGGGCAATGGCACAACGTTGGCTCACTGAAACCTCTGCCTCCCTCCCAGGTTCAAGTGATTCTCCTGCCTCAGCCTCCCAAGTATCTGGGACTGTAGGCACCTGCCACCATGCCAGCTAAGTTTTTTGTATTTTTAGTAGAGACAGGGTTTTACCATATTGGCCAGGCTGGGCTTGAATTCCTGACCTCAGATGATCTACTCGCCTTGGCCTCCCAAAGTGCTGGGATTACAGGAGTGAGCCACCACACCAGGCAGCCGTTCTTTTATTCTATTTTCTTAAACTTGCTTTTGCTTTGCACTGTGGACTCGCTCTGAATTCTTTCTTATGTGAGATCCAAAAACCCTTACTTGAGGTCTTGGGATTGGGATAGGGACCCGTTTCCTGTAACTCCACCCCCAGTAGAGGATGGTGGAAATGATGCCATGTAATTTCTCAAGTAGGTCATTAAAATGTCTTTCATTTTTGCTTTGTCCTCTTGAGATACTTGCCCTTGGAACGAGAAAACCCAGGCCATGTGGAGAGGCCACATGGTGATGTCCCAGCCAACAGATTAATCTGAGGTCCTAGTCAGTATCAACCCCCAGATTTCTTCAGATGGTTTCAGCCTCCAGCTGTCTTGTCACTCACAGCCTTTGAGGCTTTCTAGCTGAGGCCCCAGACATTGTAGAGCAGAGATAATGTTGTTCTTCGGTGTCCTTCTCAAATTTCAGAATCCATGAGCATAATGAAATGGCTATTTTATGTCACTAAGTTTTGGACTGGATCATTATGCCAATCCAAATAGCTGGACACTGTTCATGCTTACTTTCCAGGTGAGGCGCTCTAGAAACCTCAACTCAGAAACATCACTCTTTTTTGAGACAGGGTCTTGCTCTGCCACCCAGGCTGGAGTGCAATGGTACCATCATAGCTCACTGTAACCTTGAATTCCTGGGCTTAAGCAGTCTTCCTGCTTGAGTCTCTCAAATAGCTGTGTCTACAGGCAGGCACCACCATGCTTGGCTAATTGTTTTATTTTTTATTTCTGTGTAAGACAGGGTCTCACTAACTTGCCCAGTCTTGTCTCGAACTCCTGGCCTCAAGTGATTCTCCCGTCTTGGTCTCCTAAAGTGCTGGGATTACAGGCGTGAGCCACCCACACCTGGCTCAGGGCTATTCATCTTATCAAAGATTTACTGCCTCAGAGAAGAAGGAAACAGCTTTACACTGAAATATATTTTTAAAACACATAACAATCTATTTTACTTGAAATAAGGCTCTGTTTTTACCCAGGATCCAGAACTCCACTGAACTGTAAACCAGAACTAACCACATTAATTTACTGAACCCAGGCAGAACCAGTTCCAAGTATCACTTTTATTTTTAGTGAACCATAAACCAAATCAAAGCTGCTTAAAACATTATGAATATAAGTATTCCATTCAAATTACAACAAAACCAACGTATCTTGTAAAATAATTTTTGCCATGTTAAAAATTATTATACTATAAAAGTATTTTGCTGTTCTCTAAAATGAATCTGAAAAAAACCTCCTAAGTAAATAAATAAATATGTCATTTGTTCAAGCCCTTTGGGGTACATATGAATTCATTCAAAATTGATTTGTAAGATGGTAAGAAATACATTATTTATAAGAACTGAGGAAGGACATGTCACTTCACACATCAGCTCCCAATAAGCCCTAAGCAGTTTTTCTATCAAAGGAGCTGTACAAATTCTTGTTATATGTCACATGATATATTAGAAAGATTCAGGATATTAGAGTCTCGTGGACTGGGATTATTATCATAACCCACTTACTCTGAGACCTCAGAAAATTTATAAGACTACTCTTGGTTCACTTTGTCATTAGTAACTTCATAGCTTTTGTTTGTGTGTGCAGAGCTGTGGGTATATGTGTTTGAGAGAGAGAGGAAGAGGGAAGGAGGGAGAAAGAGAGAGAAGAGCAGAAGAGGGAGGAGGGAGGAGGGAGAGAGATACAGAGAAGAAGAGAGGGAGAAAGAGAGGAAGAAAGGGAGAGAGAGGAAAGGAGGGAGGAAGAGAGAGAATTCCAGGACCACAGGAACTTGAAGTCATGCCTAGGGCTGCCTCAGCCAGGAAACGAGGCAATGCTGTGAATCCAGGGCCAATAGCAAGTCTGCAGGGATTGGAGTTTTCAGTGAACGCTTCTGTAACGGTACAGTAAAATTAAAGTTTGCTGAGTTATATCCTACATGGTGAGATGTGAGACCACCCTGGTGCAGGATATAAGCTCAGATTTCTCGTCCTTCGAAGCCTTGCCTTTTCCGTAGTCCCCCACTGGCTGTTCCAGAGTGCAATACTGGCTTCAACAGGCACCATCATGGCAGAGGAAGGTGGGTAATCTATAAGCCACATTTCAAGCTTCCGGTGGATTGGACATGGAAGTTTAATTGCATTCACTGTAGAAGCAAGTGATGATGATAAGCTTGTGCTTCATTCCTGTCCTTCTTTCCGTGTCCACTGCTCATGAGTGCAGGCATAACAGGATTTAGTAGCCTCTTAAGTAGCATCTTAGAGCATCTTCCTTCTCTGTGTACTAGAATAGCTGTCTTGAGAGCTCAGTGTCCTGTGCCTACCCGCTCCCCCTCCACTACAAGGCTACACTTTGTTTTTGGTTCTGACAGTCCAAAACCACCTGCTCTTCACTTTGTCCAGGTTTTCTAGGCAAAAAGCAAGCAGCTTTTTGAGCAGGGAGAGAGGTGGGAATTGAGGGTTCATGAGAATCTTGGGAGGCATTATAGGGGAAATTTAGTGGAAATAAGGGTTGAAACCTGTAGCTCAGAGAACTACAGAACTATGGCCTGGGATACTTGGAACATCTGCTCCAGAAAGGTTTTGGGGACTTTTTAGATTCACGTTGGGTTTCATAGGAAAACTCAGGGGATGGAAGATCTGAATTTCTTATCTGGGTCACCTAACATCTCATTGCTTTCTCGTGTCTTTAGCGTGAAACTCAAGTTTCCCAAAGTGTTAGTTCGAAGTTCCTTAAACATCCATCAGTGCCTTGCTCTGTTGTTTTGTGGAACTTACATGCTGTTTATGAGGTCGTATGACTGATTCTCTTGATGTTTGAAATATCTAGTTATGTAGTTTTCCCTGACTCTCTAAGCGGTTATCAGATTTGGTAGCTGAAGCTCTTAGCTTTACAGGATATGAATAACTTTTCTGTAAGTGATGAAGAAAAAAACTTATAAAACCCAAAGTCTACTTATTTGGGGCCATTTCTGTGAATGTGTTCTTTGCTATTGGATAAGGTACAAATTCAATCTGTTTAGTTATTTCAAGAGCATTCAAGTCTCCCATTTCCTCTTGAGTAATCTGGATAAACTCTTTCCCCCAAGACAATGTCAATTTCTTATTCTGTTTTTAAATATTAGAGTGTTTCTGGTTTTCTTACTATGTACATCATCTCTCTTGTTATCTTTATTTAATCTGTTCTCTTTTAAAGTTTGTTTTAATTAAATATATTTTTTAAGAGACAAGGTCTTACTCTGTCTCGCAGGCTGGAGTGCAATGGTGCAATCATGGCTTGCTGCAGACTTGAACTCTGGGCTCAAGCGATCCTCTCGCCTCAGCCTCCTGAGTAGCTGGGACTACAGGCATGTGGCACCATATCTGGCTAATTTTTAAAACTTTTGTAGAGGGCTGGGTGCGGTGGCTCACAACGGTAATCTCAGCACTTTGGGAGGCCTAGGCAGGAGGATGACTTGAGGTCAGGAGTTTGAGATCAGCCTGGCCAAAAAGGTGAAATCCCGTCTCTACCAAAAATAAAAAAAGTAGCTGGGCTTGGTGGCAGGCACCTGTAATCCCAGCTACTCAAGAGACTGAGGCAGGAGAATTGCTTGATCAGAGGTTGCAGTGAGCCAAGGTTGTGTCACTGCACTCCAGCCTGGGTGATAGTACGAGACTCCATCTCAAAAAAAAATTTTTTGTGTGGAGGCTTGGTTTTGCTGTGTTACCCATGCTAGTCTCAAACTAACGATCGTCCCACTTTGGTCTCCCAAAGTGTTGGAATTAAAGGCATGAGCCACTGCTCTCAGCCTGTTCTCTTTGAGTTATACCTTTTAAAATCATATTATGCCTTTTCCCTCTTTTTCTTAAATGCTCTCAATGGAATATTTGTTTTCTTTTAGTGCATATATTTCTGGTGTACAAAATGCTTTGATATACATGTACATAGTGAAATAATTATTAAGACAAATTATAATATTCATCATCTCACGTAGTTAGCATACATAGTTAGCTATTTTTTATGGTGAAAGTACCTACTACTTTCTTAGTAGTACAAATCTACTTTCTTAGAAAATTTTCGGTGTACAATGCAATACCGTTAACTATAGTCCCGATGTTGTATGTCGGCTCTCTAGACTTACTCATTCAATATGACTGTAACTGTACACTTTGACTTCCATCTCTCCATCTCCCCACTTCCCTGCCCCTGCTAACCACTGTTCTATTCTCTATTTCTAGATATTCAAGCGTTTTTTTTTTTTAGACTTCACATATAAGTGAAATCAAGCAGCATTTTTCTTTTTGTGAAAAGAATATCTACCAAGAAGGTATTTTTTGACTTTATTCTTTTCATTTTCTATCTTTATTATTTTCTTCCTGCTACTTCCCTCAAGTTTATTCTGTGTTCTGCCACTAACGTCTTACATTGGATGATCTGAGCATTCGTTTTTACTCTTTATCTTTTTGATATAGGCAGTTAGGATTATAAATTTCCCTATGAGTATTGCTTTAGTTCCTACTAACACTTTTAAATGTGTAAGATTTTATTATGGTTCAGTCTCAAGTAGTGAAACATTCCTACGCTAATTTCTTCTTTGACCCACGAATTAAAGTGTGCGTGTGATTTTCAGAAGCAAAAGAGCTTTTTAAAATACGTTTCTGAAATCTCTAAATGCATGGGTTTTAGTTACCTTTTTATTGCTGATTTCTAACCATTAAATTGTGGTGAATGTGCTCTATTAGATGTCAGTTCTGTGAAAAATTTAAAGAACTTTCTGACTTACAGTGCAGTCAGTTTTTATAAGTGTTTCATGAATGGTTGAGAGGAATATGATTCCCCTAATTGTTTGGTGCAGGGACACACATATGCGTATTCATTAGGTCAAGCTTGTTAATTGTGTAGTTCAACCCTTCCGTAATTTACTGCTTGCTTTATTTATTTCTAGGAAAAGTGTGTTTTCCTCTTCTACTGTGTTGATGAATTTGACAATTTCTCATGTAGTTCTCTAAATTTTATCTTATAAAATGAGATTGTGCTACTAATCATGAACAAATCTAAAATTCTCTTCCTGGTGAAGCAAACCTTTGATCATGATAGCAATCTTCTTTATTCACAATAATACTTGCTGGCTTTAAAGTTTATTTTCTCTGATATCACTAAACTATGCCAGATTTTTTTGTCTTTTAAAGTCTCGTTTGTATACTAGTATGTGTGTGTGTGTGTGTGTGTGTGTGTGCATTTTTAAACAATCTGACATTTTTTGTCTATTAACTGGTAGATATAAGTCACTCCATTTCATTTACTGATATATTTAATCTTCTTTCTGGCATTATAGTTATTCTATTTCTTCTCGAACTGCCTTTTCTGTGCTTTATCAATTTTCTTTTTCTGTTTTCTTTTGGATTGATTGTTTTTGTAAGTTTCATTGTCCTCTCTATTGTTTTGGAATTGTTCACTCTATTCTTTAAGATGATTTTTTTCCTTTTCCTTTGGTGTTCTGTGGTTTTACTATGATGTATCTTGGGTGGTGGATGTGGTTTGGATTTTTGTCCCTGGCCAAATATCTCATGTCGAATTATAATTTCCAATGTTGGAGGAAGGGCCTGATGGGAGGAGATTGGATCATGGGGACAGATTTCCACCTTGCTGTTCCCATGATGCTGAGTGAGTTCTCAGGAGATCTGGTATGTAGCACCTCTCCCTTCTCTCTCTCCTCCTGCTTCTCTGACCATATGAAGATGTACCTGCTTCCTTTTCACCTTTTGCCATGATTGTACGTTTCCTGAGGCCTCCCAGCCATGCTTCCTGTACAGTCTGTGGAATCACGAGCCAATTAAACCTCTTTTCTTCATAAATTACCCAGTCTCAGGTAGTTCTTTATAGAAATGTGAGAACAGACTAATACAATGGTCTTTTTATGGCTCCTACTTTAGATTTGTTGTGGTATCTAAATCTGAAGATTCATATCTTCCATTATTTTTTGAAAATTCTCAGTCGCCACTTCTCTTAATATTTTCTCTTCTGTGTTCTGTACACTTTCTTCTTTTGGAAATTTGATTAGGTGTATATTAGACCAAATTATTCTTTCCTCCTCTCTTTGTTCTACATTCTGGGTAATCTCTTTCAGTTCGTTAATTCTCTCTTTTTTGTCACCCAGGCTGGAGTGCAGTGGTGTGATCTCAGCTCACTGCAGCCTCAACCTCCCTGGGTCAAGTGATCCTTTTAGTTCAGCCTCCCAGGTAGCTGGGACTGCAGACATGCACCATCACACCTGGCTAATTTCTTGTGTTTTTTGTAGGGATGGGATTTTGCCATATTGCCCTGACTGGTCTTGAGCTCCTGAGCTCAAGCAATCTGCTTCCCAAAGTGCTGGAATTACAGGCAGGAGTCACCACACCTGGTCAACTCTCCTTTCAGTTGTGTTCATTTAGCTCATTAAAGCACACTGAATTCTGAATTTTAATACTTTTATATTTCATGTTTGGAAGTTCTATTTTTTTTTTAAGTTATATGGTTATTTTGGGAGGAAGCTATGCTAACCACTATTCCACAGATACCACAGTGCTTATTCTGGGAGCCTTTTAATTTGCACTCATTTTTTATTATACGTTTTATTTCTTTAAGTGTTTTATTTCTTTATTTGTATTGGTGTATTTGTTTTGTTTTGAGACAGGCTCTCTCTCTGTTGTCCAGTCTGGAGTGCAGGGGCACAATCATAACTCACTGTAGCCTTGACCTCCTGGGTCCAAGCTATCCTCTACCCGAGTAGCTGGGACTACTGGTGCCCACCACCATGCCTGGAAAATTTTTGTTTGTTTGTTTGTTTGTTTTTGTTTTTGGTAGAGATGAAGCTTTGCCATGTTGCCCAGGCTGGTCTTGAACTCCTGAGTTCAAGCAACCTACCCTCCTCGGCCTCCCACACTGCTGGGATTACAAGCGTGAGCCACCACACCGGACCTATTTAAATATTTTAAATGTAGTTATTTTCCAATCTGTATCTGATAATTCTAATACTAAGAGTTCTTGAGACTTTATTGTGTATTAATCTTATTGACTCTTGAGGAAGGTGACTTTTGTCCTCGTGTCTGTCATGATTTTTAACTGTGAGCTCATTTGTGACTGGCTTTTATATTTGAGATTCCTGAAGAGCCTGGGATAGGAGTGATTTCCTCTAGAACAGGATTCGTGTTGGTTTCTCTTAGGTGCCTGGACTGCTATCAGCATGGTGCCTCTTCAGTCTAGTCACTTACCCTGGGCTCTCCTGGACCAATCAGAGACTAAATTCAACCTCATACTCACACAAGGACAGGGCTTGATTACACGTTCTCAGGGGAGACCTCTTCTCGCTGTCTTGGCCAAGACAAACATGTGTGCCTTTGTTTTGGGTTTCTTTGCTTAGGGAAGGAAAGGTTTTTTTTTTCTTAGCTCAGCTTTATATTGTGGACGAAGCTCTTTCGGGGTCCTCACTGCTGTGAGGAGTCTCAGTTCCAATGCTTTACCACGAACGTATGGAAAACTTGGTCTCCTGTTCCTGGCTAAGCCATCAAAACCCAAGTCCAGGGTACTGACACCAGCATGCATCCCAGGGCAGCTTTGGCTCCTGGTTGTACTCACCACTCTGGCATCAGCTCCTATTTCATTGTGATCCCTGGAAATCTCCTTTAATTTCTTGTGAAATTTTCTGTGTATTCAGAGTTATATTTGCTGTAGGATACCCAGCATCGACTTGCTTCATAGTGAAATGTTTCCCAGGGTATCTGTCCCATCCTAAAGCAGGAGACCTGAAGAGAGTCTTTTTTTTGGAGACAGGGTGTTGCTCTGTCACCTAAGCTGGAGTGTAGTGGCACAGTCATGGCTCACTGCAGCCTTGACCTCCCAGGCTCAAGCAATCCTCCCACCCTAGCCTCCTGAGTAGCTGGGACTTCAAGCATGCACCACCATACCTGGCTAATTTTTTTCTTATTTTTTGTAGAAATGAGGGTTTCCTTATGTTGCCCAGGCTAATATGGAACTCCTGGTCTCAAAGGATCCTCCTGCCTTGACTGCCCAGAGCGCTGGAATTACAGGCATGAGTCACTGCGCCCGGTGTAAAGAGTCTTGCCTGTATTTTGCATGCTGTTTTTCTTCCTTTGATATATATTCTGCACTAGTTATTTCACACAAGTGCTAGTGCTAAGACGACTTATTCCCTATTTGCTCATGTTAAACCTGGTTACAGCTGTTATTCTAATAGAGTCTGAGTCAAGTCTCCTTGACCTTAGAATCTTTTTATCTTCTCCTGGTCTGAGATTGCAGAGTGTGAGGTCAAGGAATGGGTGGGAAACAGAGGACAGGAAGGGGAGAAGGAGGGAGGCAGGGAGAGAGAGGAGAGATGGGAGGAAGAAAGAGTAGAGATAAGAGAGAGACAGAGAGAAGGAGAAAGGGAGAGAAGGAGGAAAAAGGGAGAGAGAGATGAGAGAAAGGTAGAGATGAGAGAGAAACAGAGGAAGAGAAAGAGGGAGAGGGAGGCAAAACGGAGAGAGACAGATGAGAGAGAGAGAGACAGAGAGGAAGTGAAAGAGGCAGAGAGGGAGAGAGAGGAAGAGAAGGAGGAAAGAGGGAAAGGAATAGAAAGAGGCAGAAATAAAGATAAAAAGAGAGAGAGAGACAGAAAGAGAGGAAGAGAGAGGGAGGGTGAGGGAGGAAGAGAAAGATAAAAAGACGGAGAGAGAGAAGGAGAGGGAGAAAGAAAAAAGAGGGAGAGAAAGGGAGAGAGGGAGAGAGAGCTCACGCAGGTAAGCAGGCTGGGGATGTGGAATGTTATGGTGAGTGGGTGTTTTCTGCTCTGTCTTTCTCTAGTTTGTTAAAAAGTCTTGTCCTAGCGTTCTCACCAAGGTCATTCTCGGACCACTTGAGCCATTTCCCCAGTTCCAGGCAGAGTCCGAAATTTCCCTTTGAACCAATGTTGGATCCCAGTGAACCTCTTCTTCGACTTCCCCCATCGCACCCCAGGGGCTGTTTTTGCACCACTGCCGGTCTGTGCAAGACACAGAAGGTGAAACCCTGGGATTCTGGGTGCAATGTTTTGAGCTGTGGGAGGAGGGGGACAGAACTGGGTCTCTCTGTGTTTCTTTCCCTTCCACTCCTCTCCTTCCCTCAGGACATCTTATTTATTTTTGTGACTGCATTGCGAACTCCCTGTTATTGCTGAAGGTAATTAGCTCTGTGCAATTATAATCATTCTCTATTCCCTCTCTGGCTTTCCTCTCCACCAGGGAAAAGCAGAGGTGAGACTCGCAGAGATTGTGGGGGAAGGGCTTCAGTCTTTGAAGCATTTTCCACATCTTTTCACCCCAACTGCCCACACATACCCTCTGCCAGCTTCTCTAGAAATTGAGACATTCATGAGCTATTTTAGGATTTTGTCCACTGGCGATCTTTATTCTGTTGTGGTTTTGTGGGGAAGATGGCTATGAGAAGCACTAATTCTTAGACTTCTAGACTTTCAAAAAAGGATTATGGGTCAGGTGCGGTGGCTTATGCCTGTAATCCCAGCACTTTGGGAGATCGAGGCAGAAGGATCGCTTGAGGCCAGGAGTTCGAGACCAGCCTGGGCAATATAGTGAGACCTCCCCTCCACACACACACCTCTAAAAAATTTTTAAAAATTAGCCGGCCATGGTGGCACATGTCTGTAGACTCAGCTGCTTGGAGGCTGAAGTGGGAGGATCACTTGAGTCCAGGAGGTTGAAGCTTCAGTGAGCTATGATCACACCACTGCACTCCAGCCTGGGAGACAGAATAAGACCCTGTCTCAAACAAAACAACTAAAAAGGTTTTTGACATAAGCCTTGTGTGGCCCTTAATTTTTTTGCTTATTGCCTATTTTTATGCTGGTTTTAAATTTGTCTTTTACATTTTACATTTTTTTGTTAGTTTTAAGAGCTGAAAACACCACGATGCCACTTTATCACCTTAACAATACATTCAAGACCACATAGGTCCCTTTCTGTGGGGAGGGAGGGCTTTAGACTCAGAAAGACTTCGATTCAGATCTTAGCACTGTCATTTATAGGGATAGCGAGCAAGTTACTTACATTCTGTGTTTCCATTTTATCCTTTAATACCGTGATCACGATTATTGTGGTGAGGTCCTGGGATATATATACATGAATAAAACAAGGTTTGTTCACTCCACAAGATCATTTTCAAAGGCAGACTGAAAAATAAATGGTTACTGGCTGGGTGCAGTAGCTCATGCCTGTAATCCCAGCACTTTGGGAGGCCGAGGCGGGCAGATCATTTTAGGTCAGGAGTTCGAGACCAGCCTGGCCAACATGGGGAAACCCCATCTCCTTTAAAAATACAAAAATTAGCCGGGCATGGTGGTGCACGCCTGTAATCCCAGCTACTTGGGAGGCTGAGGCAGGAGAATCACTTGCCTCCAGGAAGCAGAGTTTGCAGTGTGCTGAAATCACACCACTGCATGCCAGCCTGGGTGACAGAGCAAGACTCCACCTCAAAAAAAAAAAAAAGAAAGAAAAAGAAATGATTCCTCAAAATGGAGCATACACAGTCCAATGGAAGCCTTCTCTGGATGGCCCTCACAGGACAATAGAGAAAGGACAGTGAGGATGAGGATGATCACTCATCTTTTCCAGGTGAGCGTGCGCCTGGTGAGACAGGTGAAGTGACCTGTTGGAGGTAGCAGGAAGAACAAGTGAGGAAAGTGTGTAACTGATGTGGCCTCGGGGAGCCACGTGGGAGGCGAAACTCGGGGAGCTGCAGGCACCAGATCATGGAAGGTTTGTGTGTCCTCCATGCTTTGCATGCTCTTCATTAGGAGAATAAAATTGGTTGTTGTTATTTATTTATTTATTTGCGATGGAGTCTCACTGTGTCACCCAGGCTGGAGTGCAGTGGGGACCATAGCTCACTGCAGCCTCCCTCTCCTGGGATCAAATGATCCTCCTGCTTCAGCCTCCCAAGTTTCTGGGACTCTAGGTGTGCATCACCATGTCTGGCTAATTTTAAAATTTTTTTGTAGAGATGAAGTCTCATCATGTTGTCCAGGCTGGTCTTGAACTCCTGGGCTCTCCCACTTCAGCCTCCCAAAGTGCTGGGATTGCAGGCATGAACTGCTGTGCTTGGCATGGGATTTGTTCTTAGTAAAGGGAACAGTGAACGTTGTTAAGCTGAGAGTTAACCACAGTCAGTTTTGTGTTTTAAAAAAAATCATGTAGAAGGCCAGGCACAGTGACTCACACCTGTAATCCCAGCACTTTGGGAGGCTGAAGTGGGCAGATCACGAGGTCAGGAGATAGAGACCATTCTGACCAACACGGTGAAATCCCGTCTCTACTGAAAATACAAAAATTAGCTGGGCGTGGTGGCACGTGCCTATAATCTCAGCTACTCAGGGGGCTATGGCAGGAGAATTGCTTGAACCCAGGAGGTGGACGTTGCAGTGAGCTGAGATCGTGCCACTGCACTCCAGTCTGGTGACAGAGCTAGACTCTGTTAAAAAAAAAAAACAAAAAGTCATGCAGAAGCATTGAGAGAGATGGTTAGAAGGAATAAGGGAGATTGTACACATGGCTGCAACCGTATCAGACACCCGACATGCTTTTCTTACAATATGACTTGGGTGGTCCTTCCATTGAGGAGATCTGGGCAGACTTATGATACTGTGAGACTTCCAAGCCAGATTACAGAACCCAACACAACTTCCATCTCAGCCTCTTGGTATGTTTATTCTTGGAACTCACCAGCATGCATGAGAATGCCCAAGCATTTGTGGAAAGATCCATGAGGAATGAAATTCAGGACCCCAGCTGAAAGCCACGGCTGAGCTCCCAGCTGACAGGTGGCATCAACCACCAGCCATGGGACTGCGCCATCTTGAAAGTGGATCCTTCATTCTCAGTGAATTCCATATGGCACAGAGAGGGGCTGACCCTGCTCAGCCCTGCCCAAATTGCACATTCAAGGGCCAAAGAAAGGCTTACTATTGTTTTGAGACATTGTATTTTGTGATGATTTGCTACTGGGCAATAGATAACTGATATCAGGAGAGAGAATGGAAGCAGAGGCATTCATTAGAGGACATAATTAGTCAGGCAAAAGATGATGAGGGCTTAGCTAAGGCATTCATTAATTGAACGAAATTATGACATGTCAGGCACGGTGCTATGACATGGGAATGTAATATGACCTGGGTAGACAAGGTCTCATCTCTGAAGAAATTGACTGGCTACTTGGTGGAGAGAATGGAATATAGAATACAGCCACTGAGCTACCTTATGATGTTTACTTAAACATGTGTGATCTCACCATGTAATATTAAGAGGCACTTAAAAAATAGAATACAAGAACGAGAAACATGCATTATTGTAAGGGTAAAACTTTTGGCATCCAGATCGCATGAAAATGACATTGGTTTTACTCTCTAAGCCCTATTGAACATGTTACTTTTTTGTCTTTGTCTCCATTAGAGAAAACCTTCATGTGGGCACTTTTGATGCTGGCATTGTGTGATTTTCAGATCAAAGCACTTGCTATTTGCATCAGTGCTTGTTACTTTTTTTTTTTTTGAGGCAGAGAGTGGGAGGATTATCACAGTATTCTTTTCAAGTGCTCTCAGTCCCTCATCAAAGGGAGGGTTTTAGAGCCTTCGTTTGTTGGAGATTCCGTATAAGACTATTCTTGGTTTGGGGTTTTGAGTAAATCACTTTAGCTTAAACACCAGAGACAAAGAGTAGTAACCTGTGCATTGTCAACTACAAAGTCCTATCAAAGTGCCAATTATTTTTGTAATTTTTAAATGGAATTTGGGGTTTAGTGGTATTTAGGGCATTCACCATTTGCGAGGGCATTTCTTTTGAAAAACAATAATTCATTCACTAATTCATTTAATTATTTGAGCCTTTACAAAGAACAGCTAGAGCTCCGCCCCATTTCATTTTTGCCACACACAATATTGCCCCCTCTTTCTTCTTCCCTTTAAGGACCACAATAAGGGGTCATTGTCATGACCCGATTCTGCGTGTCCACCAGGGCAAGCTGGCTTTTGTTCCCATCGCTCTGCTGGGAATGGAATCATCAGAGGTTTTTTTGTTAACTCTTCTTAGTGCACAGTTGGCTCGGACTCTCAGCAGCATGTGGTACTGTTGACCATGACCTGGTTCTCAAAACCTGGGTCTCCACTGACTTCTGTGCTAATGTGCTTGACTCTTACTTCTCTGATTCCTTTCTCTGCTTCTGCTGCTGGCTTTTCTTTGTGCCTCTTTCTTCATCTTAAATGTTGATATTACCCCCGGTTTAGTTCTTAAATCCTGATGTGCTTTGGATCTGTGTCCCTGCCCAAATCTCCTGTGTAACTGTAATCCCCAGTGTTAGAGGTAGGGCCTGCTGGGAGGTGACTGGATCCTGGGGGCGGTTTCCACGGTTTCCACGGTTTAACAGCATTCCCCCTTGATGCTGTCATTGTGATGGTGAGTTCTCATGAGATACGGTTGTTTGAAAGTGTGTGGTACCTCCCCCACTCTCTTCCTCCAGCTCCCAGCCATGTGTAATGCTGGCTCCCCACTTTGTCTTCTGCCATGATTATAAGTTCCCTGAGACCTCCCCAGAATATGAGCAGATTACAGCATCATGCTTTCTGTACAGCCTGCAGACTGTGAGCCAAATTAAACCTCATTTCTTTATAAATCACCCAGTCTCAGGTATTTCTTTATAACAACGTGAGAACAAACTAATACAAATCCCTTCCAATTTCCAAAGATACTGTCATGTTTCCAAGACTTCCATCCATCTAATGACTGTCTATATTCTGATGAGTCTCAGAAACCACATCGACTACCTCTGAAACATCAATGCTTAGGAATCACCATGTTTAAGGATACAAAATTGAAGCAGGCATAGTCTCTCACAGCAAGGAGTTTACAGTCTATCAGGGCAGACTAGATGTGCACACGCATTGTGTTTTTCAACTTGTACTTTCCCATGTGGCCTAGCAGAGAAGAGCTACTCAAGACTTAAGGTTTCATGGTCGAAATGGATTCCTTCCATTGCATAGAAGTGGCACCAACACCGAAGCGGGTTAAAACAGACACAGCTAGAGCTTTCTATTTTATTTGACACTGGATGAAGTTTAGGACAAAACAAAACTCCTTGGCTGGGTGTGGTGGCTCACGCCTATAATCCTAGCACTTTAGGAGGCTGAGGCAGGCAGATCACCTGACGTCAGGAGTTCGAGACCAGCCTGACCAACATGGAGAAATCCCACCTCTACTAAAAATACAAAATTAGCCAAGCATGGTGGCACATGCCTGTAATCCCAGCTACTTGGGAGGCCGAGGAGACAGGAGAATCGCTTGAACCGGGGAGATGAGGTTTTGGTGAGCTGAGATCATGCCATTGCACTCCAGCCTGGGCAACAAGAGTGAAACTCCATCTCAAAAGAAACAAACAAACAAACAAAATCTGGCCATCTCAGCTGCAGGTAGAACTGTATCAGGTGGTGTTGCTTAGTTGTAAGCCACAAAAATGGACTCTAGCTAATTTCAACTAAGAAAAAGAGTTTATTAGAAGAATAAACAATATGTCTTGGAATTGAAGAAAAGAGCAGGATAACCAAGTTTTAAAAAAAAAGCACCAACACCATTCTGGAAAACTGGGCAATAGAAACACACAGATTATCATGTGTCCAAACCTGGGCTCAGAGCTACCTCCGCCAGAACTCCAAAGTAAATAAAGCTCTGTAGGCTAAGACCTATTAACTTAAAAAAAAAATCCCCAATTTATAAACTTAGAGAAGACTTTATTATTTCTTGTAAAGGGTTATATCCTGCAAGATGGCCATCCCATAGGCTGGGAAGCGTAGCTTCTGCCCCAGACCAGAGACAGGCACCTCAAAGGAGGAGGAGCTGAGGCAGGAGTTTATGCTGAGCAGGTTGTCTAAACATACATATTCAACAGGTTAAGGAAGAGCTATGAATATTCATGAAGGTGGTCCTGATGTATGCGTATTGAACAAACATGCATCTAACATAGGACCCATGTTCACGTTATGGTGGAGACTTAACACTTAAACGTATTACAGTTAGTGTCTAAATGTCAAAACGTCTTTTTAGGGTATGAAGCTACTCAAGTGTGCGGCCTCTATAAACTGGCTGGAACCAGTTCATGGCTAGTGGTCTTCATATCAGGACAGTCCCTTGTCCAATCAAAGCTGTAGCTGTGACTGTTGGAACAGGAGGGTCAGTTAGTGAGTGTCTGGTGGTGGGCTAATTATGTTACTAATGCTTCTCCCAAGGTCAGTGCTTGTTTAGCTGCTAGAGAAAAATAAAAACCTTGTGGCAGTTAGAATGTAGTTCATTCTTTAAGTGAAGGGGTGTCTGACTTAACGCTTGCCTGACATGATCTTAGATCTTGTTATTATTTGGTATTTCATTGCCACAAAGAGTCTGTTCTGTCAGTCTTGTGGTCTCTATTTTTTTTTTTTTTTTTTTTTGAGATGGAGTTTTGCTCTTGTTGCCCAGGCTGGAATACAATGGTGTGATCTTGGTTCATCACAACCTCTGCCTCCCAGGTTTAAGCAATTCTCCTGCCTCAGCCTCCCAAGTAGCTGGGACGCCAGGTGCATGCAATCATACTCAGCTAGTTTTTGTATTTTTAGTAGTGACGGGGTTTCACTATGTTGGCCAGGCTGGTCTGGAACTTCTGACCTCAGGTGATCCACCCACCTTGGTCTCCCAAAGTGCTAGAATTACAGGT
>CAUYLG010001257.1:0-12746 GCA_963573385.1 Cacajao melanocephalus | reverse complement strand
GCACAGAGCTGCACAGCCATCACCATAATCTAATTCTGGACCATTTTCATTATCCCAAAAAGAAATCGTATACCCTTTAGCTGTCATCCCCCATTTCTCCCCACCCTGCCCAGGGAACCACTGATCTCCTTTCTGTCTCTACGGATTTCCCATTCTGGAGATCTTGTATAAATGGAATCTTCCTATATGTGGGTGCCCTTTGTGGCTGCCTTCTTTTACTTAACATATGGGGTTTCCAGTTCATCTATGTTACAGCTTGTAGCATCATTCCTTTTTATTTTTTAATGTTTAAAACACTGGCTGGGCATGGAGGCTCACGCCTGTAATCCCAGCACTTTGGGACGCAGAGGTGGGTGGATCACCAGAGGTCAGGAGTTCAAGACCAGCCTGACCAACATGATGAAACCCTGTCTTTACTAAAAATACAAAATTACCTAGGTGTGGTGACACACACCTGTAATCCCAGGCTGAGGCAGGAGAATGGTTTGAACCCAGTAGGCAGAAGTTGCAGGGAGCCAAGATCACTCCATTGCATTCCAACCTAGACAGTAAGAGTGAAACTTTGTCTCAAAAACAAACAAACAAACAAACAAAAACCCACCATGCAATAGATCCACATACCTTTCTATTGCCGAATAATGCCCATTGTATGGATGTTCCACGTTTGTTTATCCATTCATTTATTGATGAACATTGGTGCTGTTCCTGCCTCTTGACGCTGATCAGTCACGCTGCGGTGAATATTCCCGCGTGAGTTTCTGCATAGACCTAGCCTTCATTTCTCTTGGGTCTACACCTAGGAGTGGAATTGTTAAGTCACATGGAAACCCTGTGTTTAAGCATCCAAGAAGCTGCCCGACTGTTTTCCACAGCAGCTGCACCATTTTGCATTCCTGCCAGTGTGGTGGGGATTTGAGGCGGATGGGGTCGCTGGGTGGAAGCCGAGATTGGAGGGCTTCATTCTTGTCTCTCTACTCTGCAGGCTGAACTGGAGAATGTGTCTGGGGCGCTGAACGAGGCTGAGTCCAAAGCCATCCGGCTTAGCAAGGAGCTGAGCAGCATGGACGCCCAGCTGCACGACGCACAGGTGACCCCGCCTGCCCTTCGGCTCCACCGTCACCCTCCCCTCCTTGTCCTCCGGACCACACCTGACATCGCCGCCTCCTCCATTTACAGGAGCTGCTGCAGGAGGAGACCAGGGCGAAATTGGCCTTGGGGTCCCGGGTGCGAGCCATGGAGGCTGAGGCAGCCGGGCTTCGGGAGCAGCTGGAAGAGGAGGCAGCCGCCAGGGAGCGGGCGGGCCGTGAGCTGCAGACCGCCCAGGCCCAGGTAAGCATCCCTACGCAAGACCCTAAGGGCGGCACAGACCCCGACGCTGCTCCTCCTGGGTTCCCCAGCTCAGGGACGGCCATGCTGCCCACCTTCTCACACGCCAGACCGTGGGTGCCTTTCTCATCTCTGACTCCCCCTCACCCCCACAGCCTGTGCCCAGCCCTGGCCCTCCTGCCCCCGACTCTCAGCCTCATCCTTTGCCCCAGCTCCAGCTCAGCCCCAGCTCAGGTGCCGTCCTGCCCCACCTAGATCCTCCTCTTGGCCTCCAGCCTCTTCCCTAGTAGCTCATCCCCTGCACAGCTCCAGAAGCTTCTTTCTACAACCAGAGCTGACCCTGCCCCTCCCCTGCTCACAGCTCTCCCATGCCTCCCCAGTTCCCCTGGATGAAGTCCATGCCTCTCAGCTGGGCATTTGAGGCCCTGCCATCTCTGGTCCCTCCTCTGTCTTTAGCTGTATTCATCTCTGTCTCTACTTTCCTATTTCATTTGAAAAAACCCTGTTATTTTCCCAGACTTAGCATTAGGCTCCCCTGTGGGAAGTTTCCTGACCCCTCTTCTCTTTCTCCTCTGTCCCAACTCCAGTCACCTTGGGCTGGGACTGCCTCTGCCCATGAGTCTCCCCACCAGACTAAGAGTCCCTTCAAACTTGAATCCCATAAGAGTTAGATTCAAGTCTGTAGCACGGCCCAGTATAGAGCCTGATATATTGTAGGCTTTCAGAAATGCCTGTTGAGTGAGTGATGGTACATGCCTGCTTCAACTGGCAAACTCCTATGCATACTTCAAGACCTACCTCAAATGCTCCTCCTTCAGGAAGTCTCTCCTGAATGTTCTAAACAGATTCTGAGCTCTTCCTGTGGACTTCCATAACTCCCATACTTCTATCTTAACCTCTATCACCCTGGCTGTGACACTGTGTCTCCCCCAGCAGATGAGGGGTTCCCCAGGAAAGATTCCAGGTCTGATTTCTCTCTGTGTCCTTGGAGGGAGTAATTTTAATCCCTTGGAAGAACTAGGGCTCGTGGCACTCACAACATCACAGCACTCAGAGGCAGAAGAGCCCGGCAGATCGACCCCTTTTCCTCTTCAGGCCTCAGTCTCTTCATCCTGGAAATGGAGCAGCACCAGCTCACACCTGGGTCACTCACGGCCGTGACCACCAACCACCCTCTCTCTCTTCCCCTCAGCTCTCAGAGTGGCGGCGGCGCCAGGAGGAGGAGGCGGGAGCACTGGAGGCGGGGGAGGAGGCACGGCGCCGGGCAGCCCGCGAGGCCGAGGCCCTGACCCAGCGCCTGGCAGAAAAGACAGAGACGGTGGATCGGCTGGAGCGGGGCCGCCGCCGGCTGCAGCAGGAGCTGGATGACGCCGCCATGGACCTGCAGCAGCAGCGGCAACTCGTGAGCACCCTGGAGAAGAAGCAACGCAAGTTCGACCAGGTGGGCACCTCAGTTCCCCTGGGGAATCAGCAGGTCCGCCTGTGCTTCCCGCGGTCGTTGTGAGGAGCCATAATCTGTGCTGTCACGGCTCAACTAGGCCGTTGTAGTGGAGCGGGAAGCAGGACCCTTCTTCGATCTGGACCTCTGTAAAATAGGACATCCATCTGTCCTGATTCATGCCTTTGTCACAGCGTAATTCCTCGTAGCACCCACTGTTCCTTTTTTTTTTTTTTTTTTGAGATGGAGTCTTTCTCTGCCGCCCAGGGTGGAGTACAGTAACGTGATCTCGGCTCACTGCAACCTCTGCCTCCTGGGTTCAAGGGATTCTCCTGCCTTAGCCTCCCAAGTAGCTGGAATTACAGGTGTGCGCCACCACGCCCAGCTAATTTTTGTATTTTTAGTAGAGACAGGGTTTCACCATGTTGGTCAGGCTGGTCTTGAACTCATGACCTCGAGATCTGCCCGCCTCGGCCTCCCAGAGTGCTGGGATTACAGGCATGAGCCACCGTGCCCGGCTGACACTTTTACTTTCAAAGCTGCTCTAGTTTTTGGATGATGAAATATACAAATACCTTCAGTGCCCCGAGATTGCTCATGAGAATTAAATGAAATAACTCATCTCACTTCCCCTGCTGATTCACTGGGTAACTCAGGCAAGTTGCTTTTTCCATCTCAGCTTCAGTTCACCCATCTAGAAAATGGGATAGTACCAAGCATCTGGCAGCCTGTGGATGAAATAAAAATCACAAAACCTTAGAGAGTTAAGATCAGGCAATCCTGAGGTTCAAATCCCAACTCAGCCTCTTTCTGGCTGTGTGGCTTAGGCAAATTGCTCAATCTCTCTATGCCTCATTTTATTCATTTAGAAAACACAGTGTGAGGCTGGGCACGGTGACTCGTGCCTGTAATCCCAGAACTTTGGGAGGCTGAGGCAGGAGGATCACTTGAGGTCAGGAATTTGAGAGCAGTCTGGCCAGCATGGTGAAACCCCTTTTATACTGAAAAATACAGAAATGAGCTGGGTGTTACGGTGCACGCCTGTAATCCCAGCTACTTGGGAGGCAGAGGCATGAGTATCACTTGAACCCAGGAGGAGGCAGAGGTTGCAGTGAGCCGAGATCGCACCACTGCACTCTAGCCAGGTGACAGAGAGACCCTATCTCAAAAAAAAGGAAAAATGCAGTGTGGGGGTGTCATTTTGCCTTCAGTTTGGAGGATATTTTCACTGGATATAGAATTCGAGATCAACAGTTTCATTTCTTCAGCACTTTAAAGATGTCATTCCATTATCTCTGGCCTCCATTGTTTCAGAGGGAAAGTTAGCAGTCATTTAAATTGTCGTTTCCCTGTAGGTGGTCCGATATGTCTTTCTAGCTGACTTACGATTTCTCTCTTTATGTTTGGTTTTTAGCAGTGTGACTGTGATATGCCCAGCTGTGGTGTTTTGTATTTATCCTGCTTTAGATTCTTTGTGCTTCCTGTAGCTATGGGTTGATTTTTTTTTTTTATCAAATGTGGAAAATTTCATCCATTATTTCTTCAAATTGTTTTATCTCCCACTGTCTCTCTTTCCCCTTCTTCTTGGACTCCGAATACATAAAATTTGATTATAATACTATTCCCCAGGTCATTGAGGCTTTATTAATTTTTTGCCTCTTCTAGAATTTTATATAAATTATTTTCACATAAATCCCTTTTGGGATGGGCTTATTTTACTCAAAATATATATGTATTTTTTGAGACAGAGTCTCACTTTCACCAAGGCTGGAGTGCGGTGGCATGATCTCAGCTCACTGCAACCTCCACCTCCTGGGTTCAAGCGATTCTTGTGCTTCAGCCTTCTGAGTAACTGGCATTACAGATGTGCATCATTGTGCCTGGATAATTTTTGTGTTTTAGATGAGGTTTCACCATGTTGGCCAGGCTGGTCTCAAACTCCTGACCCTGGGGATTTGCCTGCCTCAGCCTCCCAGAGTGCTGGGATTACAAGCATGAGCCACTGTGCTGGCCTTTTCTTCTTATTTGAAGTTGTTTTGCCTCTTCTAGTTCCTTTGCATTTCCATATGTATTTTAGAATCAGTTTGTGAATTTCTACCCCAAAACAAAAAGCCTTCTGATTTGGAACTGTGTTCAATCTATACATCCATTTGGGAAGAATTGACGTTGTAACAATTTTGAGTTTTCTCACTGAGGAACGTGTCCATTGAAATACCTCAGAAACATTTTTTAGTTATCAGTGTACATCTTTCACATCTCTTGCCAGATGTATTTCTAAGTGTTTCATGGTTTTACAGCTATTTTTAAGTGATGTGCTTTCATTTCCATTTTTGATTGCTAGTCTGTAGAAACACAACGGATTTTTGTATATTGATCTTATATCCTACTGTCTTGGCTAAACTTATTAGTGCTAATAGAGTTTTTATATATTTCATTGGATTTTCTATGTAGATGATCATTTTTTCTCTGAACAAAGGCAGTTTTACTTCTTTCTTTACTCTTTTCTTTACCCTTCTAGGACTCCAAATGCATTTATATATGACTGCTTGGTACTTGTTTCAGGTTGTTAAATTTCCATTAATTTTTGTTACAGTCTCCTTTCTTTCTTTGCTCTGTTTGGATAATTTCTGTTGACCTGTTTTCAAGTTTACTGATTCTTCTGATATGTCCTATCTGCTACTAATTTCATCCAATGACTTTTTTGTTTCAGATATTTCATTTTTCAGTTCTGGCATTTCTATATGGTTCTGTCTTACGGTTTCAAATCCCTCCTGAAATCACTCTGCTCCTTCATCCATTATATCCATCTTGTTCTGAAACTTATCACGAAGTCCTTGTGTGTGCATTCTAATATATAGTTCATCTGTGGGTCTGTTTGTATGGACTGATTTTTCTTTCAACTATGAGTCCTGTTCTGTTTTCTTCTTTGCATGTCTTATAAATTTGTTTGCCAATTACTGTGCCTTAAAAAACAGTAAAGGTTGAAGTTCATTTAAAAAAATACATATATATATATATGTATATGTGTATATATATATATATATATATATATGTTTTTCTACTGCCGCTCTTAAGAGGAAGAAGTACCCTTTATTCTGTTGAGAATGTAGAGTTAGGGACTGATCAGTTTGATCCATTCAGGAGTTGAGCTGGCTTGGGACATGGTTGCAACTTTAATCCCTCTACCTCCCTCTTGTGTCTCTGCCTTTGTCTGTCTCTCTCTCTCTCTCTCTCTCTCTCTTTCTCTGTTCCTGGCTGCTCCCTCTTCCCCGTTCCCTTGTACACTCCTTTCAGCTAATCTATTTCCCCCCATCCCATCTCCCTCAAACTGGAAGCTTCTGGCAGAGGAGAAGGCAGCTGTACTTCGAGCAGTGGAGGAACGTGAGCGGGCCGAGGCAGAGGGCCGGGAGCGTGAGGCTCGGGCCCTGTCACTGACCCGGGCTCTGGAGGAGGAGCAGGAGGCACGTGAGGAGCTGGAGCGGCAGAACCGGGCCCTGCGGGCTGAGCTGGAGGCACTGCTGAGCAGCAAGGATGACGTCGGCAAGAGCGTGAGCAGGGGCCCCACTCCCTGAGACACACTGCGTGAGGGGAGACACGTACATGCACGTATGCTTTCACACATAGAACAGGAAAACAACCAGCCATCAAAGTCATACGTTCATGCACAAAGACTACAAGAGGGCTGGGCGTGGTGGCTCACGCCTGTAATCCCAGCACTCTGGGAGGCCGAGGTGGGCGGATCACCTGAGGTCAGGAGTTCAAGACCAGCCTGGCCAACATGGTAAAACCCCATCTCTACTAATACTAAACTTTTTCAGGCATGGTGGCATGTGGCTGTAATCCCAGCTACTTGGGAGGCTGAGATGGGAGAATTGCTTGAATCCAGGAGGCAAAGGTTGCAGTGAGCCGAGATCATTCCACTGCACTGCAGCGTGGATGACAGAGCGAGACTCTGTCTCAAATCTAAAAAGAGAACGAGAGGGGGACTGCTCACCAAACATTTGCATTCATGTACACACACAGAGAGTGTGAGGAGAATCTCCCACCAAGTACCTGTGCTCATGAATGTGCATAGAAAGTAAGGAGAGCCGTTTATCAGAGGTAGGTCTTCATGTAGACATTCACAGAACGTGAGGAGACTCTTCCATTCAGCATATGTGCTCACATACACAACACAAGCTGCTCACAAAGCACACATGCTCACATTTGTGTATATGGAATGTGAGAAGAATCTTCTTTTATTTGTTTTTTTGTTTTGTTTTTGAGATAGGGTCTTTTTCTGTTGCCCAGGCTGGGGGGCAATGGTGCAATCATGGCACACTGCAACCTCCGTCTCCTGGGCTCAAGCAATCCTCCTGCCTCAGCCTTCTGAGTAGCAGTGACTACAGGTGCATGCCACCACACCTGGCTGTTTTTTAAATTTTTTGTGGAGATGGGGTCTTGCTGTGTTGCCCAGGCTGGTCTTGAACTCCTAGGCTCAAGCAGTCCTCTCACCTCAGCTTCCAAAAGCATCAGGATTACGGCCATGAGCCATTGCACCTCGCCGAGAATTTTTCATTAAATACGCATATTCTCGTGCGTATGTACACATCTGCATGAGAAAACGACTCACTACACGTATGTGTGAATGCTCAGAGAGAGAACATGAAGAGAATTTACTACAAAATACAGCCTGAGAACCACTCCTCAGACATGAGTATGTGCACACCTACATACATAACACACACACACACGCACGTGTGCACACACACACAGTGTGAGGACTCCCACTTTGCCTGCCACCAACCCCACTGAGAACATACAGACTCTCCCACCAAGCCTCTGTCATCCCTCAACTCATATATCCCTCCAGGGTCTGTAGGGTGGCACCCCAAGGCTGCTCCCAGGCTCCCCTCACCCAGCCAGTGTCCCAGCCTTCTGAATGGTCAGAATGCCCGCTCTACACCCTCCACTCCATCCTTCCTTCATTCATCCTCTAAATACATTTATGGATCACGCCCAGGGACACAGGCCACCCTCACTGATGATGGGAGGCACTGGCAGAATTTGTTGAGCTCCTGAATAGATGCCCTCTCGACATCCTTATTTCTTTATTTTCCCAACAATATGCTTCTAGGAATACAATGGATGAGGGCTCTATCTTCTCCACACACTTAGACGTTAATCTGATTTTGCTTTTAGCCAGTCCTGGAGAGACCCCCCCCTCCCCCGACACAGACCTGGCCTGCAGTCCTAGGGATACTGGAGCTAAAACTCGGCTCATACTTGACCCATTAAAGTCTGTCCCTTGGGGAAAATGTCAGGTTATTTGTAGTAACTCCAAAGGCCCTTGTGGGAAACAGGATGTTGATGGGAGAAGGTTTGATCCCTTTAAGTAAACAAAATAAATTGGCAGTTGCCAAACAGAAAGGAAGGCTAGAGGGCCCTTTCCAAGGACTGAAAGTAGATACTGTCACTGATCAGAATTTTAATGACCATCATGTGGGCAGTGGTGATCCACAGATATAGGCCCTGCTCTGTGGAACTCACAGTCCAGTGAGGGAGGCGGGTGTTGCACAAAAAGCCACCTAAATGAATGTCAGATGACCACTGTGACCAGGGCTGGATAGGAGAGGGGGCCCAGTGCCAGGAGCACGGGTAGCAGAGAGGCTCTGGTGGGTCCAGAGAGGCTTCCCTGAGGAGGTGATGGTTAATTAAGGAGAGGAGCGAAGGGGGAGTCTCTGAAAATTCATAAGCCCAGCTCTATTTTCACAGCATTTGGGGTTTTAACTCACACCTCCCTGAAAGATCTGGGACCCTCCCAAACAGAAAAACCAATAGAAGTATAGAAGTAGATAGTGGGTTGGTGGCACCCTGGGGAGTCTGGCAGACACCAGCACTGATGGCCCCAGAGCTACCTGCCTTCACACAGAATTCCCACAGATGAATTCCCAGTGGGTGAGCTCACAATGCAAAATCACAAAACTCAGAGGGAATAATCCACCATGAGTAAGTCAGCTGACCTAAGAGATGCTTGTATTGGACTCTCAAGAGCTTCAGATAATAGAATTATGAAGCATCGGTTATGCATGAAATACATTTGGGGATGATGCTGAATGAGACACCCAAGAGGGAGGCACTCAGTAGATTTCGAATCGATGAATGAACACACCGGGATGGGCACACTGACTCGCCACCTCCCCGTCTGCCATCAGAGCTTCTCTACTCTACCTAGGCTCCTAACCTCCCCCGCCTCAGTGACCCAGGTGCCCAGCACCCACTCTCCCTCCTCACCAGGTGCATGAGCTGGAACGAGCCTGCCGGGTAGCAGAACAGGCAGCCAATGATCTGCGAGCACAGGTGACGGAACTGGAGGACGAGCTGACGGCAGCCGAGGATGCCAAGCTGCGTCTGGAGGTGACTGTGCAGGCTCTCAAGACTCAGCACGAGCGTGACCTGCAGGGCCGTGATGAGGCTGGTGAAGAGAGGCGGAGGCAGCTGGCCAAGCAGGTATTGTCACACAGAAGGCCACAGGGTGCCAGTCCGGCTGGGGTATGCCATGGTGTGTTCAGGCAGCAAGAAGGGCAGCAAGGGGTCTCCCTGGCCCACCCACCTCTCTGTCTCCTCCACCTGCTCACCACTCAGCGTCCCCCCACCCTCCCCCCACTCAGCGTCCCCCCACCCTCCCTCCACTCAGCATCCCCCCACCCTCCCCGCCACTCAGTGTGCCCCCACCCTCCCGCCACTCAGCGTCACCCCACCCTGCCCCCACTCAGCATCCCCCCACCCTCCCCCCCACTCAGCGTGTCCCCACCCTCCCGCCACTCAGCGTCCCCCCACCCTCCCTCCACTCAGCGCCCACCTTCCCCCGACTCAGCATCCCCCCACCCTTCCCCCACTCAGCGTCCCCCCACCCTCCCCCCCACTCAGCGTGCCCCCACCCTCCCGCCACTCAGTGTCCCCCCCACCCTCCTGCCACTCAGTGTCTCCCCCATCCACCTGCCACTCAATATTTCTACCAGTCTCTCCTGGCAGCCAACCGTCTTCCTCCCACAAAACCATCTTCCTATCCAACCCTTTAGCCTGCCGTGACCCATTAACCTACAGACATATCCCATTGACCTGTTGTTTTACCCAGTCATACATCCTCCATCCACCAAACCATTCATCCATCCATCTGCCACCCCATCTACTCAACCACGCCAACCACCCACATACAGCCGCTCCCCCAGCCAACACTGATACTCAAGCAACGCTGTGTCCACGGCTCCATCCACCCAGTCACCCCCATCCAACCCATCTCCTCTCCCCAACCCAACCCCTCTCCTATTTACCCAAGCCCACCCCTCAGCACCCCCTGCGGACTCCTGCACTCAGTCGCTGCCTCGCTGATCTGTTCATCCACCCTCCCTCCATCCACATCCTTCCCCAGTCCACTCAGTCATTGCTCCCTAGCTTCCTTGTCTGTTTCATCACCCTCCCTCTCTGCACTGTTCATTCATTACTCACTGAATCCAGGAACTTCCCATGTCTTCCCTCTACTAGGTGGTGAGGGGCAGGGGCAGCTCTGGGTGTCAGACCCCTCTGGAGTCATGTGGGCAACAGACTTGGGGTGGGGGTGCTAGAACCTGGGGAGGCAGGGAAGAGGGGCGAACAGGTGACCTAAGGCCAGAGGTCTCCGTGGGTTTCTGCCTCTACTAGCTCCTTTGATTTAGACATGGCTGAGTGTCCGAGACGTGGCCCTGGGGGCACTAGGGAACCATGGGAGGGGTATGAGCAGGGTCAGCTTCGGAGATGTGTTGGAATGCGCTGGCGGGGAGAGATGAGAAGCTAGAAAGGAGGCCTAGGTGAGATGAGGGCATGAGGACTGAGCTGGGGCAGCGGGATAGAGAGGGGACCATGTCGGGAGAGTCAGGGGGTGAGAGGAACGGGGCTTGCGGCCTGGGCAGGGGCTCCGGGGTAGACATCCACGTCCCTCGCACACAGAGGGAGCCCGGGTTTCCTGTCCCTGACCAGTCCCTCCTGACCTCCTCTCCAGCTGAGAGACGCGGAGGTGGAGCGGGATGAGGAGCGGAAGCAGCGCACTCTGGCCATGGCTGCCCGCAAGAAGCTGGAGGGAGAGCTGGAGGAGCTGAAGGCTCAGATGGTCTCCGCCGGGCAAGGCAAGGAGGAGGCGGTGAAGCAGCTTCGCAAGATGCAGGTAAGGGCAGGGCGTGAGCCGTGCCAGGGAGGGGAGGCCTTGGTGTCTTCAAGCCCCAACCATCATTCCAGGGGCTGAGGCCAGCTAGGACCTCTCCCTCTCAACCCACAGGCAGCAACCACGTGGGTCAGTGCCTATATGAACATCCATGCCCCAGAGGCTGGCGTCCTTCTTTTATTTTATATTTCCTTTATTTAAAATGCTGCATTTTTAAGTCAAATTTCCTTTTTTTGTTTTGTTCAGTTGTTTTTTTTTTTTTTTGAGACCGAGTCTCACTCTGTCGCCCAAGCTGGAGTGCAGTGACAAGATCTCAGCCTGCTACAACCTCTGCCTCTCGGGTTCAAGCAATTCTCCTGCCTCAGCCTCCCTAGTAGCCGGCATTACAGGCGCACATCACCATACCCAGCTAATTTTTGTTTTTTATTTTTATGTATTTTGAGACAGAGTCTCACTCTGTCTCCAGGCTGGAGTGTAATGGCGTGATCTTGGCTCACTGCAACCTCCGACTCCCTGGTTCAAGCAATTCTCCTGCATCAGCCTCCCAAGTAGCTGGGATTACTGGCACACGCCACCACGCCCAGCTAATTTTTGTATTTTTAGTAGAGACGGGGTTTCACCATGTTGCCCAGGATGGTCTCAATCTCCTGACCTAGTGATCTGCCCATCTCGGCCTCCCAAAGTGCTGGGATTACAGGCGTGAGCCACTGTGCCCCGCCAATTTTCATATTTTCAGTAGAGATGGGGTTTCGACATGCTGGCCAGGCTAGTCTCAAAGTCCTGGCCTCAAGTGATCCACCTGCCTCCGTGGTTTTGTTTTTGAAGTGAAAATACCATATGTTTTTTTGGCTGGGCGTGGTGGCTCATGCCTGTAATCCCAGCACTTTGAGAGTCTGAGGTGGGCAGATCACCTGAGGTCAGGAGTTCAAGACCAGCCTGGCCAACATGGTGAAACCCCACCTCTACTAAAAATACAAAAATTAGCCAGGCGTGGTGGTGGGCACGTGTAATCTCAGCTACTCAGGAGGCTGAGGCAGGAGAATCACTTGAACCCAGGAGGCAGAGGTTGCAGTGAGCTGATATCCCACCATTGCACTCCAGCCTGGGTGACAGAGCGAGACTCTGTCTCAAAAAAAAAAAAAAGAAATAGGAGGCAAACTGAGGCTCAGAGAGGGGCAGTGGCTGGTTCACCGTCACACAGCAAGGATATAGCCAAGTTGTAATTCAAACCGAGGTCTATCTAACTTGAAGCCAAGCTCCACCAGGCTTCCAGCTGCCTTCTAGGCTCAGCCAGGTCAACCGCCTCCCTTGAGGACCAGAGAGGTAGAGGCTGGCCCAAAGTCACACAGCAAGCAGCTTTCTACACAGGAGCCCAGGTCTGCAGGGTTGGGAGAACTCCCTGCTTGTTCATGGTAGCTGAGGAGCCCCCACTGCTTTGGCAAGGGGTTGGAAGGGTTCCCTGTGTGGTGTGACCAGGCTGAGCCCTTCTACCTTTTCCATTCCACCCAGGCCCAGATGAAGGAACTATGGCGGGAGGTGGAGGAGTCACGCAGCTCCCGGGAGGAGATCTTTGCCCAGAATCGGGAAAGTGACAAGCGCCTCAAGGGGCTGGAGGCTGAGGTGCTGCGGCTGCAGGAGGTGAGGCTGGGGTATGCTGGGGTGGGCTGGGGTGGGCTGGGTCCTGGGTCCTGGGACAGGAAGCTGGGCAGTGGGCAGGGGCAAGCTCAGGTATGAGGCTGGGGAGGTCTAACTACAAGGTCCCTGAGTGTGAGGCTAGGGAGGTGGGCGGGGCTAACCACAGTGTCC